>CAEMYA010000044.1:8735873-8748449 GCA_903131615.1 Diplodus sargus | reverse complement strand
AAAAAAAAAAAAAAAAAAAAATCAGATTTGTGCAGCCAGAGAGCCCCACATCACGAGATATGTGTGTGTGCCGATGCCAGCGCTGAGTGAATGGTGCGGACGCTGCGGCACTTTCACTTGGCATGGAGCATAGTAGGCATCGGGCTCGCAGATTCACGCACGTCGGCTGTGATGCTGCTGAGTGTCATCATCGCATCCTTGGGTTTATTTAAAGATTGATCTCCCTGCGTTTGTGTGCGTGTGTGCACCGCTCCCCTCGCGCAGGGCCCCGGGGGCGGCGGTGGTTGTTTATCGCCGTGGTTGTTGTTTTTTTTGTTTGTTTGTTTGTTTGTTTGTTTTGTTTTTTTTCACGCTCTCATATCGCTCACTCCACCGTGGCTCCTCTCGTGCAGTGGTGCAGAGCAAGAAATGGAGCTGGTGGAGGAGATGTGGTCTGGATACATGTGCTCTCTCTCCCCCCCTCTCTGTCTCTCGCACGCACGCACGCACGCATACGTACACAGCCACACGCCGAGGGTTATGCAATTCGTCATATTGTCCACATGCACACAATGCTCGTCACTTGACGCACGACGATGCACACATATGGGAGCCGCTGAGGAGCTGCGCTGTGATGCTGCCGGACACTGATGATGTGCATCGGGACAAGTGAGAGAGAGAGAGAGAGAGAGAGAGAGAGAGAGAGAGAGAGAGATGACAGTCAGGGCTGCGGACCATCCCCCTGGTCGATTCATTCATAAAGCCCATCTCCACTCTGGGTGATGGCTCCACTAGGCAGGCTTTGGTTTGTCCCCCCCCCCCCATTCATGAGGCTTCACTGCATGATTCAGACAGGATTCTCTGTAGAAATGGAGGGACTGAGTGGTTAAACTGGTGGACTGGCTGGATGCCAAACTCACAGCAGGGCTCCCTTGTTTTGGTGTGTTGTAGTAAAAAGAAAAGTTAAGTGTGGAGGCTCTACCGATTGGTGAGGAGATGAGGGCAGCAGTCGTTCAGCACCGGACAGCTCCTGGATGCAAGTGGATCTGTCCGGTGCTGAAATCGCTCCTCACTGTTTGCTTATTACCAGCCAGATGAGTTGTGGCCACACTAACATGCACTCACTATCGTGACTCTCCTCCTCCAGGCTTACTTCTCATCTTCCCATCCACCAACCACCCTGACCTGCCGTGTTGGGGAAACCCCTGATGAGTGGGACCTGTATCCATGAGCCCCGTGCCCCTTCCCCCTCCCTGTCAGGCTTCAGCACCCCCATCTCAGAGCCCCCCTATCGAAGACTCGATGGAGACACCCCTGCCTGCACCCCCGAGACGGACCTGACCCCCACACAGTGTGTCCTCCGTAACGTGCTGTCCATCGACACGGGCGGACAGGTGGCGCCGGGCGGCAGCAGCCCCACTCCCAGCGATGGACCCTCAGCCCACTTTGACAACAGCGTGCTAAAACTACATGAACATGAGGCCTGCCAGTGTGGCGGCGGGGCCGAGGCCGGGCACAGTCCGGAGGCTGGCGCTGTTCGGAGCCAGTCGGACAACATTCGGCTACAATCAGGAAGTGGAGGTTTTTTGGAGGGACTGTTTGGCTGCCTAAAGCCGGTCTGGACCATGATCGGAAAGGCCTACTCCACTGAACACAAACACAGCCATGAAGGTATGTGAAGTTTAGAGTCAGTGTTTCACTCCTGCTGCTGTGATGTAGGAGAAAGAGAAAGTCTGACCTGTTTGTGAAATAAACATTTATTCAGTCAGTTCATGGAAGTGTTGTGGTGACCTCTAAGCTATGGAGTGTCACCAGAGAAAACTAGAATGGCAGTCAGTAGAGCGTATACCTCAGTCAAGCTTTAATGTAATATCAGACTCTGTAGTCCTGTAACACTCTAAAGGTTAAACCACACGTAGCTGCTTAAACACAATTCAAGCTCACCAGATTTAGTATCTGCATCAAATCGTTTTCACTCACAGATACCAGCCACCTACATTTTCATCAAGATCCACGCACCATTACCCGAGACATTAATGGAAAACTAACGGAAAACACCTTATCTCGCAATGTTCAAGACAGTAAGAAAAAATTCCTGGGCCGAGACTCATCCACCTGTCAAGTTTCGTGGAAATCTGTTCAGCAGTTTTTGTGTACAGTTAAATGAACGGACGCGGGTGAAAACAAAACGTGATGAACATCTGAGCTTTATGTATGAACTCTTGCCTCCACAGTCACTTCCTTTATTCAAGTAAAAGTACCAACAACAGCAATCCAAATTACTCCATCACAGGTAAAAAGTTCAGACATGTTACTATCAAAATTTACTCAAAGTCTCAAAAGTTCTGCAGGAAAATTGCACCCGTGAGAGACGTATTATTATACAGTACAACATAAAGCTGCACAAGTAATCAGATATAACTGAAATCTCGATATGGCCAAGAGCAATATCCAAATTGTACGAAGGTGCAATATTTTGTGAAGGTAAAATGTTTGATAAAACAGCATCATAATTAAGTAATAGTGGTACAGACTCCAAGAACTGTCACATCATCATGAATTGTGATGCAAAAATAATCATTCCCACTAATCATGAATCTGTCCAAAAATTGCATTATGGGTTGTTTTGGTTTTTTACCACATCGTGCAGCTCCTGCACATTATGAAATGGTTAGTGATGCATCAGTGCACAAGTGGCTGGCAGAGGGAGAGAGACTTCATCTACTTTATATAACTGTTGTCGCCATACTGGAATTCCTAACAAGGGTACAACACCTTTAGATATATTTATATTCAATACCACGTTCTGTACCGTAACACTGAGGGCATTACAGTTTTAGTTTTATTACAAGATGAATATAAAAAAAGGCTTGTGTACTGTGTGTTTACGAGCAACAGCATCTAAGGGAATTGACTTCCTGAGGAGGCGGGGTTATCTTGGCACCACAGAGGTGCAAGTGTCGACTCTCTGTCAGAGAGGAGAGCAAAAAACAAATGCAGCTACTGCTACTTTATATACTCTCAGGTAGTTTAGTCTAAAGTGAGGGTCAGGCCAACCCGCGAAAGGGTCGCAAGCTAAATGTGAGGGGCTGAGAGACTTCTGGAGTAAGGAAGAAGAGAACAAAATTGCTCTACATATGAGTATTTGTCTTTGCTTTTTTGCTTTGTTAAGTTCTGGATATTTTGCCATCCTAAGTCCTCAAGCTGTTTTCTAAATGAAAGCATCTGAGAAGTTTAGAGGGAACCTGCTAACAACCCAAAGGTATCTGCAACGTGACAAGAGGCCACAGCTACACACTACATTCTTAAAGGGTCCCAAGTCAAACGCTCAGGGATCGACATGTCATGATCAGCCTGGCCAAAATAACTGAAGTTTGACGAAATCATCAAACGCCTAAATATCTTCAAATGGCACTAAAACATGCAGGAATCTCTTTACCTATTTCACATTATTTACCTTATTTCCAAACATCCTATATGACCCTTTTGGTGATGGACTTGCAGCAATTCAAAATAAATCGGGTGAACCATATAAGACTGTGCATTGTAGCTTTTCCAAGTCACTTATTTGAGGATATTAACAACACGATCAACTTATTTCGAGTGTTTTTATGGCGACCTGTGATAAAATCTTATATCCTCCCATCCCTGCTTAAGGACCAGCGGATTCTTTAACAATGCATTGTATTTTATGAGCTTGCTGATTTTCTTAATCTGAAAAGTAACTGTAACCACAGCTGTCAGATATATATCTTCGCTTGAAACAAATTGGACTTGGAGTGCAAAGTAGCAGAAAACTACCATCCTGCTGGCAGCTCGACTGTGTTTAAGGCCCAGTCCTCACAGCCGGTAGCATCGTGTGTGTGCATCCTCCTCTGCTGCAGCAGCACTCCAGAGATCTGGACACTTCAGTGGACCTCATGAAGAATTGATCCGCCTGTATCTTTTCCCTCTGCCCATCTGGTGACTCTTTAGTGACCGTGCTCTCACAGTCATTTAAGCAGAGTCAGTATGACAGATGACAGATTAGACTATGACTGGCTTGTTGTTTCCCCCTCAGTGTTTCTCTTATCTCCGGTCAGCTGGATAAACTGTCAATATGGCATTTATTTGAACATGGCAGGCACTTTGTATGATGTAATTGTGTCCTGCCAGCCCATTCTGATGTGTAGCATGGAGCGAGCATCTGCTCAGCACACCTCCTGACTCCTCCTCTTCCAAACTGGCAAGAGCACATATTGACATTTGGAGGCTTTGCAACGTGTGATGGATATTATTTAAGTAATTACTCCAAGACTGCAGAGTCCATGCTCATGTTAAGTCTGTGTAGCACTTGATCACTCCACATGTACTCACATACATTGTTTCTTTTGGGCTTGTTGGTCTTCATCTAGAGTCCTGGGAGGTTCCTTTTGAGGAAATCTCGGACCTGCAGTGGGTGGGCAGCGGGGCGCAGGGCGCCGTCTTCCTCGGCAAGTTCCATGGAGAAGACGTGGCGGTGAAGAAAGTGCGGGACATCAAAGAGACCGAGATCAAACACCTCCGCAAACTCAAGCACCCCAACATCATCACTTTCAAGTGAGATAAGTCAGGATATCCTATAGGGCGTCTTATCATTTGGCTGCATGAATCACACTTTGATATCTTTGAATAATCGAATGCTGTGTTTCCTTCCAGGGGCGTGTGCACCCAGGCTCCTTGTTACTGTATCTTGATGGAATACTGCGCCCAAGGCCAACTGTACGAGGTGCTGAGGGCGGGCCGCAAAATCACCCCCTCCCTCCTGGTTGACTGGTCAATGGGCATTGCAGGTGGCATGAACTACCTCCACCTCCACAAAATCATCCATCGGGACCTCAAGTCCCCCAAGTAAGCTCGATGGGAACTTCAGCCTACACAAGATCTGAAACATTTATGACTGATTCCTGATTATGACCATGTTTCATCTCACACGTGTGCAGCATGCTGATCACACACGACGACCTGGTGAAAATCTCTGACTTCGGTACCTCAAAAGAGCTCAGCGACAAGAGCACCAAGATGTCGTTCGCCGGCACCGTGGCCTGGATGGCTCCTGAAGTGATTCGGAACGAGCCAGTGTCAGAAAAGGTGGACATCTGGTAAGCCTAACCATTGTCGAACCCTTCTTCCACTGACATGATTTATTCTCTGAGAGATCCACAGACGTACTTGCTGATATCGCCTGTGTGCGAAGGCTTCTCTCTGTGTCTGAGCTGTCTGGTTGTTACGTAAAGCTTTTCCTCTGTCTCTTACGTTTAAGCAATCTTGACCTATACGAGACTTCTTGAATAAATAAAACTCCACTTAACTTTAAGGTCATTCGGAGTGGTGTTGTGGGAGATGCTAACCGGAGAGATCCCTTATAAAGACGTGGACTCATCCGCCATCATCTGGGGTGTGGGAAACAACAGCCTTCAGCTGCCCGTACCTGAGAGCTGCCCCGATGGCTTCAAGATCCTCCTCAGACAGTGCTGGTGAGTGACGCCGGGAAATGGACAGCCCAAATGAGGAAAGAGGAGCGGAGAAGGAGCAGATTAGAGGAGTAGAGGCAGCGCATGGGGGAGGCTGTGGTTTAAGGATTTCATTGATTTTACAGCCGTTGTAAATGTACACAGCTGTCTTTCCCATCTTGGATTTGCAGGAACTGTAAGCCCAGGAACAGGCCCTCTTTCCGTCAGATCCTTCTTCACCTGGATATCGCATCAGCTGATGTGCTGTCCACTCCACAAGAGACATACTTCAAGTCTCAGGTATGATCACATCTCTGGCCCCATTTACACCTGGTATTAAAATATGATCAATATCCAGACACGTTATCCGGATAAGGAACAATGCATGTTGATGCGAGATGTGAATGCATAGTGAGGGAGTGTGATCAGATCTGCACGACCACATCTGGAGGTAGTCTGACTTGCATCATGTTCAGATAAATGCAATCTGTCCAACGTGCTAGCATCTGTACGCATCATCACATTGATACAGGTATTTGTTTTTAGTAAAACATACGTTGTTGTTGTTGTCCAAATTGAGAGCGTGACCAAGCAAGAAAACTGAAAGAAACACAGCTCTAGAGACTAATTAAATGTCTGTTCTGTGCCATAAAGCACCAAAAGCTCTGTTATCTAACAGAAACAAGTGAAAAATGAAAGCGATACGGGTGGAAAATTAATGATACACAGTAAGAAATTACTGTGCGCAACTCATCTGTGCAGCTGATCTGCTGTTACAAAGCACATGCTTTATCTAGTCACAGAAACGCCTACACGCCTGGATTGCAACAAACCAGGACAGTCTGATAATATTTTTAAACGCAAAAGGGAATAACTTAAGCCGAATTTACAAGAGGGAACAAATAATCAACAATTTGTTGCAGACACCGTTTCATGAAGTTTACAAAGTTTCCCGTAACTCAACAACCCACAAAACTCTGAGATTTTTTTAAAGGAGTCTCGGCCTGATTTGCAGCCGCCTCAAATTCCTCACGGAGGACAGATATTGGATCTTGGTGGGGATATCGAGATAAAGTTAACAATACCAGGTATAAACGCAAAGGCAAGATCGTTTTCCGTCCGGATAACGTATCCAGACATGGATCCCTTTTTAATACCGGGTGTCTGAGTCTGAATATGGAAGATCTGTAGATTTACCAAAACATACAATCATACACAAACAAACACGTGTTTTTGCACAGTAATCACACATGAACTGCCACTCAAAGGAGACCTGTGTTTAAAGTCGGCTCTGGCTAGACAGTGCTCGTTAACAGAGATGTGCTCTCATCAGGCTGAATGGCGAGAAGAGGTGAAACAGCACTTTGAGAAGATTAAATCTGAGGGTACTTGTATCCACCGGCTCGACGAGGAGCTGATCAATCGGCGCAGAGAGGAGCTCAGGTCAGTCCAACCAACTGATGATGACCCAATGGTAGCCTACATGGATGAGGCCACTTTCGCGCTGTGTCATTTCTCAATGTCCTTCCTTTGTCCGCCCCTGTTTTATGAAATGAATGCCTTGAGTGCACGTCTTTTGTGGAGGATTTGGAATCTCTCATGCGGATGCACAATGACATCAGCAGCCTCTCTTTTTTTCTCAGGCATGCTTTGGACATTCGCGAGCACTATGAGAGGAAACTGGAGAGGGCTAACAACCTTTACATGGAGCTCAGCGCCGTCATGCTGCAGCTGGAGCTCAAAGAGAAAGAGTTGCAGAGGTACAAATCAACCCATGAACACGGGGTCTGTGTGTGTGAAATGCTAACATTCATCACAAATTAATAAACCACAGTGCGCTCACACATTGATGTCGTGTGGTATTTCCTTCCAGGAGAGAGCAGTCTCTGGATAAGAAGTACCCGGGTTTGTTTAAGCACCACAGCTCCAGACAGAGCAGCTCCTCCAACACCATGGACAAACTCATCAAGAAGAGGAATGTCCCGCAGAAACTGCCCTCAGGAAAGAGGTATGAGATCTCGTTTCAGTCGTTATTTCATAAAAGATTGATGCAGAAGTGGATAAATGAATATTCATTAGGTTTGTGGATTGCAGTTGTTGACTAATCCCTCCTACCCCTTCAGGCCAGACATCCTCAAGTCTGAGGTAATCATTCCCAAAATGGATTCCTCCGTGATGCAAGTCACTATCCCGGCCTGCCCCAACAGAAGCTCCACTTCCCCCAGCCGGTCTCGGAGGGTAAAGACCCGCCATCGCAAGCCCGGTAAGGGCAGTAGTGGGGACCTGGCTGGACTCAAGGCAAATCAGTCCTCCCCTAACAGGGACTCAACTGCCCAGGCTAACAGTTCTACCACTAACCCCTCCAAGCAGCTGCTGGAGCCCTCCGCAGCTCTGCGGGGCCTCAGCCATGAGCAGCAGCAGAGGCAGCTATCCTCCTCCAGCCCCGACCTCATCTGCACCACGCTGGAGGCAGAGGGCCAGGGAAAAGGGGAGGCCTCTGTGGGCGGCCTGGAGAGAGGGGGAAGTCTCAGTGCCTCTGCAGGGTTAGGGGGTTCGGAGGGGGGGGCAGCCGGTCTCGATGATCTCACAGAAACTCCTCCACGCAGTGACACGCCAAGCGAGGATGCTGCATCGTTCCCGTTCTCCAGCAGCCCAGACTCGCCGTGTGGGAGGGGGGCGGCAGCGGGGCGGGGGTCTCTGGGATCTCCACGTCTGCCTCTTGATGGGGAGGATAAAGAGGAGGGAGCCGGTGCTGTGAGGTTGCCCCGGGGGGCATCAGGGGGCATCGGGAGTCAGCACCTCACTCCTTCAGCCATCCTGTACCGGGCTGCCATCACGCGCAAACAGGTACACAGTCAGATATCTGCTCATGCTCGTCACTGTTCCTCTGGTGATACTTTGATCATTTTCACTTGTACAATTTTTCCTGTTTCTGACTACAGAGGCGTGGAGTGTCATCAGAGGAGGAGGAGGGTGAAGTTGACAGTGAGGTTGAGTTGCCACGGAGACGGTGAGTAACTTGCTGTCCTTCGTCATTGGAAAATTACCTTAAGCCATCTTCCCTCTCTTTTATCAGAGAACACAAAACCATTGTTGTTCCTTTTTTTTTAATCTCTCCAGACGTCCGACCAGCATCACCAAATGCCAGTCGGTGTCTACCTTCAGCTCCGAGAACCTGTCGGTGTCAGATGGCGAGGAGGGCCACACCACCGACCACTCTCACAGCGGCACCCCGGACGTGGTCAGCACCAACACGGACGACAGGTTGGACGATCGCAGCGACGACCTCCTCTCTCAGGGGTCGGAGATCCCGGCGGACAACACCGACCCTGCGCAGGCTTCTGACGGCCTGTCGGAGAGAGACGGAGGACTGGGCCAGGCCAAAGCTCAGCTGGACGCCGGGCAGAATCCAAATGAGGTAGAGCAACTCCACAGAGGATGGCATGTGTCAGTTTGTCTTAGACTCATGTACCAGAACTTACTCCAAGAACCAGAACTGGAAAGTATATTCAAGAAGTGTAACTTAATATTGAGTATTAAATATATTTGTATATATTTTATGTTCCTTTTTTAAAATTGCTGTTTTTTGCAATGGAGTCTGGTGTCGTGAGAAAAGCAATATATAACAGCGGTTTCTGGTCAGAGGGGAGCTGTGGCTGACATCACATGCCCGTTTGTTTTGATCTGAGATGCTGGTGCTGTAGTCCGACATGTGGTTAAAATCTTCCCCAACCCTTCAAGACCCTCATATGTCATCAGTTGTCATCAATGGCGTTTATGTGAGCGGACGCGACTTCAGCTGTGGGTGATTTTTCTCACGTCCTGGTATTATCACGATGCCATTTATCATTAATCAGATGGAGAAAGAAAAGCTGGACACTTGCAATTTGTTCACAACTTCACACCATCAATCAAGCCATCAAAGAAAAAGGAACACTACTTCATTACCTGGCCACTAATGGTCCTTCATAGCCTAACATTAGCAGCTCATGCATCTACTCTGCCAGTCAGCACTGATTTTAGAGGAGCAGCAACAGTTGCAGCAACTTTACTGCTGGACTTAAGTTCAATTTTGAGCAACAAATCTCATCACATGGTGGAAATGGATCATTGAACTCTGTGAAAATGCGGGACTGTCATTCACAAATCAGCAAAAACAATGCAATGTTAGATAGCTAACTACTTATCGACCAAGACATACTGCAAACCAGTAGCGATTGTTTTGTGTTTGTTAAAAAGAAAAAGGGCGATGATATGTGGAAGCGAAAGTCCTTGTAACCCTTAGTTTGAAGTGTGCCTGAAAAAGCTCAGTTTGGAGGGCCCTGTAGCCCAAACACTTCACCCTACTCCTCTATCCTAACAAGAATCAGGACTCCCTACCCCGAGATGTGACCATGCAAAATGAAGAGATCGGGCTAAGTGGTAGGGGCAAGTGGTATATTTCGGGCCTTGTTCCACCTTTGATTTAATGTCTGCTGCAGGTCACGTTTGACATTGTTTTCCCCTCTCTCTCCACAGAGTCGGGCCCTATGCGATGACTCCGACTGCGACAGCGCTGAGCTGGATCAGTCAGGTAGTGGAGAGCCCAGCCGTCCTCCCAGTGCCGGAGCGTGGGTGTCGCCGTCTCAGCCCTACCAGGGGTCTCCACAGGCGCCTCACACAGGACCTCCGTAGATCACTGGACACTAATAGACCTCCAGTTACTCTACAGTGAACAACCATCACAGGCGTACACCAATCTGTCAGTGCAGTACATTACTGTTGTCATGAGGGATCACACCTACTACACCACTCAGACTATGACAAGTTGACTTATGGTGTCTCATAAGTTTGTTGGCTGGCAAACCTACATCAGATGACATAGGACATTTGTCATAACCTGACATCAGATATTTTGGCAGCTTGTGACATCAGATAAATGTCATTTAAGTTTAGTAGGGTTTTTTTTTAAGGCAAAATAGTTACCAAGGTAACCTTAGCCACTGCTCCAGTTCAGCAAAAACCCTTCCACAGATGCACACGCACGCACAAGATACCACACTCGTTGTCCTTTAAACACTCTAATCCTCACTCTGGGAGCATCCTCCATGATACTCCACACACTAATGCATCAAATATTAATGAATAATAATGTAAATATCCATTACATACCACATGAGAAATATCTAACTTTATTTTATTTGTAAGATAAAAATGTAAGACTAAACGGTATGCAGCCCTGTGAACAAATGCATGATTACATGTTTATAATTTATGGTTCGAATGTGTCAGTTTTATATTTTGTGAAAGTTTACACTTTTTTAATCCTGAAAGTATTACTTCGGTTATTTAATTTATTTTTTTTTGTTAATAAATGTCAGCACTCAAGAAAAAAAAAAAGTCTAAATGGAATGAAAATCTCACCAAGACATCGATCATGATGCATAATTAGGATTCTCAGTAGGTAATATATTATTTTTTTTAACCCAACTACTGAGTTTCAAGTACACATGAGACATAATTGAGGTTTTTTTATGGAGCTTATCAAATGTGTAATAGGTTGGGAGACCTTTGAGTTCATCCAAAATGCAATTTGACGGCGTTTCGAATGTCTTTGATTTGTCGGTTATGCACTTAAAATGCGGTGTGTTCATGGAAATGATCTCTGATATGAACTAGCCATGAAAAGGAAGGAAATTCATCTCATCAACGAACACTGATGGGATGCTTTAGTAGAAGATACTGACAGGGTCACAATGGGCATTTTCAAAAAAAAGGTTTGACAGGTCAGAAGCAGAAATGCAGCTTAGAACATAGTCACACGGCAGCCATTTTCCTCAGGATGGGAAGGCCAAATGCTGCGATAATGTTACGCTGCTGTTTTCTAGCTTTCAAAGCTTTTTAACTTAAGTAATCTGACAAATTGTTATCACATCTTCACATTTGAAAGCTTCCTGATTGATCAGTGACGGAAAAGATCATGAACAGTGAAAATCTGAAGGGACACTGGACCGTATTTCAAGCTAAAACAACATATTAGCTGCCCCGTTAGCCAACGTTAGCAATTATCCATTTCCCAGCTAACATCACCGTTTGATCACCTCCAGTGTGTTTCACTTCCAAGCTTAGATAAATATGTCCAAGATGTGTGTCGATATTTTAGAATTAATTTACACCTTTCCTAATGTGTCATGGAACAATATCAAAGCTAGGAAGTGGCTGAATGCTAATAATGAATTAATTAGCTGCTAGCTGCTTTACCTTGAAATAAGGCCAGCTGGCCTTCCAGATGTTCCCTATCCATCATCTTTTCAGTTCCTGATCAATGAGGAAGTGGTGAAATGATAATGAATGGTAAGATTCCTGAAATCATTAAGACCTGAAACCTGGAACGCAGGCAGTCCGCTACAACAATTTAGTTTTCCAAGCAGAGCGTCTGAGGAAAATGGCCACTGTGAGAATATTGTCCTCTTTTCTCCATTCTCCTTTTCTTTGTTCTTTCAAAACCTGCCACCTACATTTCCCACAATGCAACTTGTGCAATGACAGTTGTGACAAAATTGGGGTGTTTTATGCTAGTAGCAGCCAATGTAGCCTCGAGCCGCTAGCCCGGCAGATATGAGGAGGAGCTATAGAGGTCTGGTAGCTTCTTAACCTCTTTAACCTCACACTCCAATATGTTTTGTTTTTTTAAATTTGTACTCTTTAGCCCCAACCGACGCTGACTCAAACTACGTAACTTGAGGCAGTTTAGCTGTGTAAAAGCAAGATTACGCTTTATGCAACTGTTTCTGCACATGAAGTAGTGCTCCCCACAGCCTGTAAAATCGATCGAGTTCCCCGTAAAGTAATGAACCAAACGGACTCCTAAAGTTCACAATGTTGATAAGCTTCTTTGAAAAAAAAAAGAAAAAAAAACCTCAACTGTTCCTTTTACCCTTTAAGATAACTGCAGAAGTAGCCAGATAAGGAATAGAGCACTTCTCTGTGGTGGTTACTAGTAGAACAGTAAGTATCCTTTGGGTTTGAATAGAAATGTTTTGTTTTTATACAGCATTGCACATTGTACCTGTAACATAGGAATTATATCGAAAGCAAAATATTATGATCAACAATAAATAATGTATTGGTTAAAAAAAAAAAAAAA
>CAEMYA010000044.1:8725692-8735860 GCA_903131615.1 Diplodus sargus | reverse complement strand
AAAAAAAAAAAAGTGTGATGTTTGTTTAAAGACAGGCCACGTACGCTGCGTCACAAGACAGCGGAACTAGAAAATAAATGTTTATTTTCAATGACTTTAAGCATGTCCAAACTGTGCCAGTGTCATTTCTTAACTTTGCCCTTACACAACTGTACATGATTTCAAATAGACCCTCCAAAGAGATTAGCAGACATTAGACATTGGGACAATTAGGGTTACTGTTAGAATAGGTTTACATGCTGTAATGCTTGAACAACACGAGCTTTCTGATGTCCGGTCACTGTCCAGTGCTGCAGCTCTTTATCCCCCCTTCTGCCTGAAATGCTGTTTTAGCTCCTGTCTCTTTAAGCCTGATCCAGCACCGCTAACAACAACTGAGCAGCTTTGCTAAGTTAATTCTTACGTGCCAAACTAGCTGCTAGACATTAATTATGCAAATATATAACACGGTGACATAGTGTGATGTCAGAGTCAAATAAAAAGGTGGAACTACTGACAAGGCATTTCTAGAGCAGTGAGGAGCTTCTGTTCGTGCGGACTTTGAACATATAGAACATATAGTAAATAAAACACTGAGGGAAAGGAAGAAACAAAAACGAGTGTAATGGGCGTTCAATAAATCTGAGTTTGAGCCTTTGTGAAAAACATAGCAACATAAGAATGACAAACGAATGATTAAGCATTTCACATCTTTTTATTTCTGCATTTCATTTCTTCAACAATTTAATTGCACCCAGATCTACAATAGTTTGAAAACGTGCACAAAAACGTGTTTCTTCATCCTGCAAAGAATAATAAAAAATAAAATCTGACCCAGGCAAAAAAGGATAGCAGGAAACTAGTGTTAATTCTATAATTCTCCTTCTAGTTAATCATAATTTAATACCTCAGCATAATATACTTATAAAGACCAATATGTCTTGTAGTTTTGCCCCTTGCAGCATTCCCCAGCCCTGCAGTTAAAAAAAATATTTTCTCTATTTAAAACAAACATATCAATGTTATTATTATCATCGTCATTACTATGGTCTTAGTAATTTCAGAGAAAAGAAAATATTTTCCTCTCATTCAGGCCCATTCCTGGTGACCATGGCCCACCCACCCTTATCAGAATCCAATACACAACAATGCTCAAAAGTCCTGATCAAGAAATAAAACGGATGGAAACACAGGAATGACACAAAACAATTACTCAGCAAATTAGAGGTGAAATGTAACATAGCTTAAAATTCTCCTTTGAACCCCACACTCAACAAGGGATAAATCGCCTTCAGAGTAAAAACGTTTTTTTCCTGCATACATCTTCAACCGGAGATCATTTACACCCACTGAAACCCGTTAAACCCACAATGCCTCTTTCAGAAAGTACAGCTTCAAATAGAAGATGGCAAATATCATGATTCTACTCTTACAAGGAGCTGTGTATTAAATAAAAATAAATAGATATTTAAAAAGGAAGGGGAAGAACAGTCCATCTATAATGTTATTGTGTGTCTTTTTTTCTTCATTTTTACATTTTCTAAGAAAAATCTGACATAAGAAAAACATTATTTATGCCTTTTCAGATTTTTCTAAAACTTTACTTATATCAAGAAGATCATACAGATATACAGTAAAATAAGAGGAAAAAATACAACAGAAGGAAGTCTTTAAAAACTATATGCAAAGGGAATTTAAAAACATAATAAATAAATAAAATACCAATATCATGATATGATAATGGTGTAATTACAACTGAGAAGGTTTATAACCAAAGCAGAGGAGAAAACAGTGAGTTTAGAGTACTTGGTTTTTGCATTAAGTTCAATAAGGGACCTCTTGGTAAAAAGTAGGGGGAGGGGTTACATTAGGTGCTGATGAAGAACCTCCATATCAGTTGGCTGCGAGTCCAGTAGCTTCAGAAGACAGCCTGAAGGGAGCGACAATAAACAAGAAAAACTTAACTTTGACTCAAATAACTGGAGCTCATACAAAAGGCTTAATGGTTTGGACAGTAACACATTGCTTGATTACTGAAACAGTACACTCAACATTTCTGTATCTTGGTCTCAAACGCGGCATTTCTTGTCACTGATTTTAAGTAGCTCAGCACGCCATTTCAATTCTATAAGGCTGACCTACTTTCCTGCAGAATATCCTGGACAATTATGAACAACATGCTATAATTTGGCAAAAGGAAAACCCAATCCAAAAGTCTGAAGTCTGGTAAGTGAGGAGCATGACGACTGTTTTACAATCCGCTCCCTCCTGAAATTTTTATCATCTCTGAATTACATTGCTGTCTGTAACAGCGGACATAGCAATGCTCTATTAATGATAAATACATTAAATCCCGTTCCTCTCCGATCGGTCAATCACACTTTATTAGTGCAGCACCTTTTATACAGCCAAGTGCCATTAATAAGATGTCAACACAAATGTAAACTGGGGATGCACAGTACGGATTTTTTTTCCCATCTGAAACCTATAACCAATAATTACCAGCTTCTCATGGCCAGATAACTGATGTTTTTGCATTTTTGTAACTTAAATATAAGTTCCCAACCTGTAGTTTAGGCACACATGCATAAAAGAAGGCTCAGATGTAGTGAACACAGATAGGTGGTGTAATATTCCACAGCTGTTAGGATCTGTTGTGTTAAAACAAGTTTTCCCTCCTCTGAACACTTGGAAAACATGATTTACTCATTCTTCATGTTGTTCTTCTGTAATTATTGGCTGATTGCAAACAAACTGCAAAGTTGCATAACACTACCTGCTATACCAGAGTGTGTACATAGAGTGCTTGTTAAGTAAATAGAAGCAATATGGCTCTGTAGGGTCACTCTTCAGCTATATTTTTACCTATACCGATATATAGCAATGGGCTGATACAGCCTGCTATATATATCATCCATACAATGCTTACATGACAAAACACTAAGTGATAAAATCAATAAAACTGATACAAAAATAGAGAAAGTAAAATACGCTGACAAGAAACATGAGTATAAAACCTTTCTAAACTGAATACAATCACACAAATGATGGTATTAAATTAACAAGTTTTAGGTTTACTTGAACTTAAAGTTTCCCTAAAACCTCTCTACCTATCCAAATCAGACCAATTCCATTATGATACATTTCAAAGTTGGAAGTAGGACGATGTGATGTGCTGTGAAAGCACGTCATTTCCAGCACAAGTTAAGATTTCTGTCTTGTACCTCCACGACAGTAATTGACCAATTGAAACTGCCTTGAATAATAGCAACCCAGTGCAAGTAAAGCGTTGGTTAAGCTCAATTTTATTTCGCATTCATTTCTCTTGTTGTTGTTATTGTTATTATTATTATTAAGCATGGAGGCACCCCCAGTCTTTGCCTCTGAAATATCTGACATACTTACAGGCCAAATAAACATGCCAAGAATATTCCAGAACCCGTTAAAAGCAGCTCATTTTCACATCATTATCTTGTAAAATTTGAAAAGCCTTTAAATGTTTCCTAGCATCACATCGCAGCTGACAAACTGCACTCCAAAGTGTTTTACCACTTCAGATACAAAGTAAACCGTCACACACTGCTGTGTTCTGTCAACTTGCTGCTCTGTAATGGGTGTGTTGCACGAGCACGGAGCCTCTTACCGAGCATTGATCAGATACTCAGCCAGGCTGATACTGGCATGGGAGCCAGTGATGGTGACCTGTCTGTCAGTCGAGCCCTCCACAGGGTTGGCAATCTTGATCTGAGCCCCTGACATCTGACGAATCTCATTGATCTTTGCACCCTGACGTCCAATAATGCAACCAATGAGCTGAGTAGGAAAGAGAAAAATGTGACAGCATGAGGAAAAGATACAAACAGCAAGAAAATAAGCTTCCTAAAAGTGGCACGTCTTTCTTACAAACACAGTAAAAAAAAAGCAAACATGAGATAAACGGCACTTACATCGTTTGGAATGGTCAGCTCATGAGAGCCAGTTTGTGCAGAGGCATCCATCCCAGCTGAAGAAATATAAAGAAAGCCCATGAGTGTGTTGACTACGCGGATTATTACAAATCTACAGCAATCGCATTCCCCCTTTCAATCTGTCCACCTACCCTGGAAGCCCTGGTTGCTATGTGCAATGGGGAAGGGGCTCTGCTGCATGGCCAGCTGGTGAAGTTTGGTGAGCTGTTGAAACAATGGAGGAAAGAATGTGGAGGGGAAAACAAACACAAACAGAAACTATGAGTGAGGAATCTGGCAGACATTTCAAAGCTGAAATTTTGTAATTATTTCCCTTTTGTATCATGATAATGAGAGGAAAATATGGAATGGAATATGAAGCTTGTGATTTAGTCTACAGGGGGAAAAAAGTAATAAAAAAAATGGTTGAAACTTTAAATGAGTACAATCTTTGGTAGTATTAAATGAATGTGTTTCAGGCAGTGGTTGGAAAATAAAGAGTCAGAGGGATGAAATAAGAAGGTGGTATGGCTTCCCAGGACCGAAGTTGCAAATATATTGGATCACTTACAGAGGGCCCTTCACTTACATCAGGCTGTGGAATGGCGTGCTGCCCTTGGACAGCGTAAGCCTGCAAGGAGAGAACAGCACTTAGGAGGGTGTGGTAGTGTCATACACAGTAAAGTCCAATATCCATCAGTCCTCTGTCCTTGGTGTGTCACCAGAACGAAGACAGACATGATATAGACAGCACAACCGAGACTAAAACTATAATTAAATTCTGTTTGACCATTTCCTGAAAAAAACAGGACACTGCTGGGTCAAAAAGTACCAGTGATACATCTACATGTAAATGTTTGTTGTTTACCTGACCACCTGCAAAGATGACAGGAGAGCCTGAGGGTTTGGGTCTGTACGGGATGGTCACTCCCTTTGGTGGAGACTACAGAAACGGAAACAGCCACTGTTAAGTGCTGAAGCAACATTGACAGTAACACAGAAAGTAATACACCAGCAAGAGTATCAGTCATCACAAATTTACAAAAAGTGAAAGCTTTACAAATCAACAGTGCCTGTACCTCAAGCATGACGACACAGATCTGCTTGACACACTCGATAATGGACTGTGGGGTCCCTGCAACAGTGATGGCACGCTCTGTGGAATTGGGCAACATGTCCCCTGCTACTTGTACCTGAGCTCCGGCTGACTGCAAAGACACAGCCACAAACAACAAAAGTTAGGACATGACAGGTGTAAGACACGGGTTCAAGATGGCGGTAACAAGAAAGTGCTTAACGCTGGATAAATCGACAGTGGACACACTGTTTCCTCTTTGGCGTGGAAAGAATTACGTTTTCTATTAGACTGTAACAGACACATTTTTGAAAAGATGTTGGATTGTGTACTTAACACCGATACAACAATCATTTATGAATTACTCTCTACTTTAATTTCGTACATTAATCTGTATTTTTCGTTACTGTCATGAATGTTATTTGCTTCTGCGTTATCTACTTTAACTCAGTTGTATTGCCCCTTGTTACAACCTATTAAGACGGGTTAAAATACCCATAAAAAATGCATTCTAACACCTAAGGCATCGTTTGACAACACTGCCAAAAACCTGAAGGCGTTCTGAGGAATTTGACAGAATTGTCAGTGCTCACTATAACCTTTTATTTCTCAGCCTCTGGAGGAGACAGCAACATGAAATAAAAAAAAACAATTATGGCCTTAATGACTTTAATTTAAAATTATTGCCTTTGCTCTGACATTCATTAACAAATGTGAATGCATTTCTTCAGTTACATCGCTTGAATGTGAACACATCATCCAAAAATATTCACGTTACACCAGACTCTAAAAAGGGAGAAACACACAGAAGTTGCATCTGGTCTTAATGGGCTAAAGAAGGAAGTTATAGATGGGGATATAACGCTCTAAGATAATAATTGCATCGTCTGTATGGACCTCAGTTGAACTCAATAAAAAGGGAATAAACAAAAGAAATAAACCTCATGTGACAAACCTCTCTGATTTCCTTGATCTTGCATCCACCTTTGCCAATGAGAGAGCCACACTGGCTGGCAGGCACAACAAGGCGCATGGTGACCGGCGGTTTGCTGGTGGCCGTACTGTTAGTCATTGAGGTGCTGATGTCCTGGAGGGAAGATGACACAACAAGAGGAAAATCTGTGTCAAACAGTGTCAATTCCATTGCAATAAAGTGTCTGGTTTAAGACGTAGCAAGCAGATCCAACCTCCTCCAGTTTCTCAATGATCATGGAGAAGGCTTTAAAAATGGAGGTGGTCGGTCCCGCGAGAGTTATGATCCTCTCCGGACAGTTCCCCTCTGAGATGTTGATGCGGGCACCACTCTGCACAGACAGAAATGGAGGTATCTGATCAGTCACAGCCTTATCATATGATGCATGAGTCAGTGTCACGGAATATGTGAACATGTGTCTTCTTGTTTGCTGACATATTTTTGGAAAGGAAACAAACGTACCTCCTCTCTCATCTTCTTCACGGACTCTCCTTTCTGTGAAAGAAGCACAAATACACAATATTTACAAAACACACCACAGGGGCAAGGTGTAGATAGCATCATACTGGCAGTATAAAAACACTCACCTTGCCAATGATGCTTCCAACCTCCTACAGAAGAGAACAAACAATCACATTAAAGCAAGAAAAGCATTCTTTGCGGTCACAGGCAGAGGAAACCTTCAGTGTTGTTCTTCACTTTACTCCAAGCAGAGATCATTCTGATTAAACTGTGGAGTGACTTCAAACTTATTATCAAACATAGCATGCAGCAACACTCACCTTCCCATGCATGAGTAGCCTGATGGTTAAGGTGACATTAAGTCCTCCTTCGACCAGACTTGAGTCCATTGCTGCAGCTGAATTTGCACACTAAACTGGCCAACAAAGTGGATCTTTGGTCACTGGCTGAAAGTCTGCAACAGAGTGGAAAAATGGGACCATCAGGGACAATGTACTGACTGGAAACTATGAGGACATCTTACTAGAAAGCCTTGTTTACTAAAAAAAGAAGCTGCTGTCAGTGCAGCTCGATGAAGTGATGCAGGCATTTCACATCTTGTAGACTTGAGCTCGCACTGTACTTTAATAACGTTAGCTAGCCACCCCGAAAGAATGAGACGTTTCAGTCCAGTAATTCACATTAGACTGGCCCGGGTCCACTCATTCACGTTAGCACAATGACCCACTGTCTCTCTGTGGCAGTGACTATTTCCTGGCAATAAACAGCTGTGGCGACATAGGTTTTCGCTATTTTTTAAAGGCCGGAATGCAAGCTGCCGATAGCCCTTTTTGTACATAAGCAACTTTATTACGAGTGCCCCTCGCTAGTATCAACAAAAGACCCGTGGGATAACGATAACATCGCAAATCCAACATTGGAGTGAGCATCACGGCTAGTCACGCAAGCAAGCTCTGGAGGCTAAGTTAGCATCTCAGCCGTAACTTCCTACGTTCATGACTACAGGAATAGCTAAAGTGCTGGACTAGTAAGCAGCCCAATGTGTACAATTTCCACCCACGTTTGAAACCCACTGACTAGCTACAACCACAAGTTGAATTTAGCTCGGTAATTTTCCATCCAGGTCGCTAGCTTTAGCATCATCTGATCCAGGAAATAGTCAGATCCCGCGGCCTACGGAGCGCACTGAGGCACGCCGAGTTATCCCCGTCCTTCAGTCTCAAAGGAAGGCAAAGAGAAGGAAAACAAAGCCACAGCTATGGAGGTCTTACCCGAACCGTCCCTTGAAGAGTGTTCAGGGGGTGGGTAGGGTGGCAAGGGTAGAAGGGGAGAGGTTCGGGAGGGAGTTTTGAAAGGATCCGGGGAAGAGGGAAGAGACGCCGCTGTTCGATCGGACTCCACTCTTCTGCCTGGCACAAAAGGCAAAATGAATTCAACTTTGACCTCTCAACTGCCCCGCCCCTCTAATCGGGTCAACCCCGCCCACCCGGAGCGCTGCCATGGCTGAAACATCGAACACCTCTACTCGACTACATCTGCCCTCCAGATGGATTCAGGTACTAGTTACTTTTCTGATTACATTCGGTCATAACCTTCCTGTCCAGTGAAAACCACCAATCTGCTCATTTTAATATTTTTTTATTTTTTTTTATTTTAAAAGTTGAAGAGATAGATGATGTGTTTCTCCCAAACTTAGGTTGATTTATAACTAAATACATGTACCTGATTTTGAGGTACTTGTGGCCTACTTTGCTTGAGTATTTTCATTTTTACTGCTACAGTAACTTTGTACAATAATATCACATGACTCTCTGTAAGTGGCCTCTCTGCATACAAGCACAATTTTACTACTCTCGGTACATTTTGCTTCAGTTTTGGAGGCAGGTACAGTGAGTGACATATTTCAACTTATTTCTACTTTTACTTTAGTTTTTTTCACCAAAGTCCTCAGTGAGTAGTTTGATTAAGCTCAATACTTTTTTTTAGTGCCCTTCACATTGTTAAGGCTGCCAAAACTATGTAAAATCTTTCATAAATATATAACAAAGATGAACACAAAGTGTTTTAGCATCGCTGTACTCACAGTGACTGACTGAAGCATCAGTGGTTGCAGCCATGGCTGTGACTGAATTGGACCCTGAGATCAATTAGTCTAAAACAACAATAAAAGAATGGAATTAAAATGATGTTAGAATGCTTTTGATGCAGGTGCTGCAGACTCAAATTTGTCAAAAAATGTTGTCATTCATATGTATGAAAATATGATATGCAGCATTTTTTAAATTTAATTGAATGAACTGTAAAAACAAAAACAGATAAAGCTAAATGATAAGTATTGTCATAATTCTTAGAAAATCTCAGAGAATTGTGTCAGTTCAATGAATATTCACTGATAATTAATTCTCATTTAGTCATTTCAGCATCTGTAGGCCTCATAATCAAAAGTAAAGCCTAACCGTTAACAATTAAATGGAGGGAAAAAACACGTTTGTGAATTTCCTAATTAAGTTACGACTATCCTCTACATATCATCTCTACTTTTTAAGTTTTGAGTGATGTGTAGTTGGATGTGTCCTGATAACACACCGCTGCAGTTCTCTGTGAAGCCAACAGATGGCACAATAACTCTGTCAGTCTGTGTCAGGAGGCTGAGTGGAGCTGGTTGCCGGCCTCGTTGAAATCCTTCATCCTTTCTGGTGTTGCTCAAATGAAAATCATTCATCACAAAATGAGTTGACTGAGATGTCACCACCTCGATGATTAAAACATGAAA
Organism: Diplodus sargus; assembly: GCA_903131615.1. NCBI lineage: Eukaryota > Metazoa > Chordata > Actinopteri > Spariformes > Sparidae > Diplodus > Diplodus sargus. The sequence continues at coordinate 8,726,651 of CAEMYA010000044.1, read as the reverse complement.
CATATTGAAGTCCAGCGCTATCATAAAGGCATTTCATCCAGTTAAAGATATTACAATGATCATTAATAACAGTGATGATGAAAAGTCCAAGGAATATTTTGTTGAATGAGCCAGGATCTCCTAATTGTTATCAATACATACAGTATCGCCTCCATGTCCTGTCCCTGACCTGACGGGTTTGGTTGTGAAGTTTATGGAGAATTTGCCGATTTATTAGCAGACCAATCACTTGACTAGTTCAACCACCCGTTTCTACATAATAGATTCCCCCAGGTGTCATGTTCATCATGAGTAGTACAGAACGCCCTTCTTAAAGAACAAGTTCACCCAAAAATGAAAAATTCAGTCATTATGTCCTCACCTGCAAGCTGACGAAAAGTCAGGTGAAGCTTTGTTGTCCACAAAATAGACGTCAAAGAAACCAATGAAACAAAGGCATGAAATGTCTCCAAGGAGCTCATCTGGAGTAACCCAAGTCTCCAGAAGCCCCGAGATCCCAAATTGATAAATAAAGATGTTTTTTACACCCTTGACACACGGTCGAGCTCGATCACCCATTTTAGATGTGCTAACGCTTCAAGCTTAGCAGCAATACCGTGAAGATTTCAGCTTTATAAAAGGTGTAATGACATCTCCTAAATCAATTTCTTATCTCGGGACTTTCAGAGACTTGGATTATGCCAGTATGGAGCTATTTTATGTTTTTTACAGTGTTTTCTTTTACATTTTAAAACAAGTCCTCATCTACTTCAGTTGTTCAGGAGAACACTGCAGCACTGTCTTTCTCTGAAGCTCCATGTTTTGTGGACTACAAACCTTCACATTTCTTCCCATCAGCATGCGGGTGAGCAGATAACTACTGAATTTTTGTTGACAAACTGTATCCTTTCATGTGGACCAGAAGACACTTTGATAAATTCTAGCTACTCGACATGAAGCTGTAAATTCTCCAAAAAAAA
>CAEMYA010000044.1:8702911-8716157 GCA_903131615.1 Diplodus sargus | reverse complement strand
TATATATATATATATATATATGTTCACATCTGGAAGTGATGTTATGTATGTGCACAATCTGCGTCTGACAAAGTTATCAAACCCCCCTTTCACTTTCAGGATGTCTGCAGGGGAGGGAATTTAGAGTTTGGAAGGGTGAAAACACGTCTCTTTTTGAGGAACAATTAGGCACATACTCTGTAAGCTTTTAACTCAGTGCAGATTTTGAATTAATCAGCACTAAATTACCATGCACTCGAGCTCGGTTGTGTTGCTTTACGTCGGCGTTTGATGAGGCTAAAATCTCAGACTACAGCATTAACTCCTTCTGTCTCCTCTTTGAAGTTTCATCACTCTTGCTTGCTAGAACAATTTAAAGATATTTCGCTTTTTTGTCACTAAAGACCCTCTAATCCTGAAGATGAGTCCTCGTCCAGGGTTTAGGGATCGATATGTGGCTTGTGTCGAGGGCCTGTATTTCTGTGTTGTCGTCTGTACAATTAAAAGCCCATTTTGTTAGTGGAAGGCTGATTAATAATTCATCCGCGGCTCAATGGGACCACAAATCTGTGGATGGCACAATGAAGGATATCAGCGTACGAGCCAGAGGAGTGCACGGGCAGCGTGACAGGTTTACACATCACACTATAGGCTGAACGGTAAATACACCCTCTGTTTTCAGTTTCCTAAAAGCGTATAGGAATTGCTTAAACAGCAGCACAAACTCAGTAGTTGAGCGGTGCAGACAGAGTGCTGGAAAAAGCTCTGGGTATCCTGTATGTAACCGCTGCTGGTGGGGGGCCGTAAGCCTCTCACGAAGGTGTCAATGTCATATCTGCTGCCGGGGAGCCAACAGCCATGATGATACAGTACCAAAGAGTTTGAAGAAAACCCAGCTGGCTCGAGTCCAAGGTGGTGGGTGTTTTTTTTTTTTCAAACTGGCTTAGTCAGGGCTACTGCAGGGAGTGATTAGACAAGATGCTGTACAGTATCACACATCAGCGTGACGTCAAAGGACACGGAGAGACGCATCACAGCTAGACCCCTGTGGAGTCCTTCAGTGACTGAACCAGTGCTGCGCAAACAGAGACACCGAAGACATGAAGCTGACTTTCAGATCACTGTCATGTCAATTAATTGCATGGACGTTTGTCCTTGTGAGTTACGACTGCAGTTGGTGGGTTGTGTTTCCTGAACGCTCTCTACAGTTCCACTAGTCACCGGTGAAAGAGTATAACTAAGGACATTTACTCGAGCGCTGTCCTTAAGTGCAGTTTTTGGGGCACTTTACTTGAGTGCTGTAATCTTATGCTTCTTTAGGCTCCTTCTGTGGTTCGATCCCTGTCCTCACCGAATCCCAGATTGCTCTCGTTGGCTGTTCCCTCATTGTGTGAGTGTTTGAATGAATGATTCCGCTCATGAGTAGCAGGTTCGCCTCCTCCATGCCAGGGCTCCAGACTGACATTTCACGGTGGCTGCCCTGGTGAGTCGAACTTGTCCATGTAGAATTTAGGTGCATTTACATGTAATTCCTTAACATAATATGTAAATGATTGTTAACACGAATAACTACATCAAATACATACACAAGAAAAGAAACTGCGTTACCTTACTCAAATTTAATCAACCAATGGAAATGTTTAGCTGCAGTAAATTAGAGTTAATCAAAGTTTTTATATTGGATTATAATTAATGTATTATCATTACTTGTGCTGCAGCTGTTGAAGGTAGAGCTAACTTTACTGCTCGGTGGTTTAATCAATAATAATTAATCGTAAGTCATAAGTGAAGTATGTTTTTATGAATAATCTGGTTCTTAGTGCTAAAGTGACTCGTAACTAAAGCTGCCAAATACATTTTGAAAAAGTATCTTAAAATTTAGCAAGTCAGTACAAGTACCTAAAAAACACAGTGTGAGTAAATGTATTTATGGTTACTTTCTACCACTGTGTTTAATTGGACAGCTGTAAATCCAAATTATTTCATGATTGCATTTATAGAAAAACACATGTTAACCTAAATCTATAACAGCATGTCATAATGAAATATGACATGTTGTTACAGATTAAACTACCAAGGAAAATAGAGTTAAAACTGTCAACCAGCTACAGCAGCACAGATGTCACATTAAAGCGTCAAGAACAAACAATCACAGGGTCAGATTAAACGAATCATGTGAATATTTGAAATGAAATGTTCCAAGTAGTAAACATTACTAAATCAATTAAATCAACACATGTAAGAATATAAAGAATATATAAGAAAGAGTGACGTGAAGGTATTTACATAATTTTTTTTTAATTTATCTGAAGAATGCTGAATATCTGTCCCAGTATTTGGCCTGGGCTGAGAATTGATCCATGCCTAGAACTACTGCTTAAGATTTAGTGAAGCACTTGACTTTTCTTGGCTTGATTTTGGATGCAGGACTTTTACTTGTCACAGAAAAGAGTTCCATATCTTCTATTTTGACAAATGGCAGTGGAGAGTGTTAAAATCTTGTGTGTATGTGACCGACTGTGTTAGAGCCTCAGCATTATAAAGCTCTCTGAAGTACGACTGCCCATGCCGGGGTGCATTAGCCGTGGAGAAAGAGCAGAAATGTCACAAGGTATCGCCTTAATTGGCATTTCAATGAACACGGACAACAGTCTCTGAGGCCTAGTGTCTTCTCTTTTTCTCTCTTAGTCTCCCATTCCCTCTTCCTGTTGTATTAACTCGCTGGCTTCCCTCTGCCAATCTCTTTACTATATCAGCCGTATGTGGTGGGTGTAAGGTCACTTGACAAACACAACAAGGTAATTACAATATAGCGGATACACCAGCCTCTCCTGTCACTCGTCAGGCTGTCTTATATTGAATGATGAGCTGTAAATGAGCCTGGATGGATTACTTCTGCTGCAGTGTAAAACTCGTGTTCGTGTGGCTTGGCAGTTTGAAGGGAGAGAAATGCTAACGTGTTTACAGCCTTTTTGACTTAAAATAGTTCAAATAAAGTAGATAATTTCAAGCTGTTGTTGCTCTATATTTACCATAGCAACAAGGCGTCGGCGTAAATTCAGTTCAGGCAGAAGAGAACGCTGCTCTGAAGTCAGCCGTGTGTACACTTCCTCCTTACCATGAAGTGTCTTAGTGCTCCATCTGATCAGCTGTTGTCTCGTCGCCATCCTCTCAAATTTGTGGATAAAGAGGGCTCAAATGGAGAGCGGAATGGATCTCTAAGGAGAGTGGCTCATCTCGCATCTCAGTTTTACCTCAACACGGAGACGTTTTTTATGACCTTGGTAACGCTGCTCTCAGTCCACCTCATGCAGGAGCTGATGGAGGTGATTAAAGTCTGTCTCCTCAGATGCTGCTCCATTCTGCTGAGTCAGTGACCTTTCCCTCCATCAGGTCACTCCACTCAGAAATCTCCTCTCCTCTCCTCTCCTCTCCTCTTCTCTCCTCTCCTCTCCTCTCCTCTGTTTTGGCGGATTGTTTTAATGCAGCAAACCAACCAAGGACAAAGCAAATCAAAAGATAAACAGTCTACGTCACACTAAATAAATCTGTTTCCTCCTTGAATCGCAGCCCTCTCTTCAGCATTCGTCAAACTTGTAACAATCTCACATTTTCCACTTCTTGTATAAGAGCTCAAAATAGAAACAACTGTTGTACAGTGGGCCTCTGACAAGCGCCTTGTTATCTCTCTGCTTGTGTCATTTTACAATAAGTCCCTGCCTGGGCTGCGGTGCTGAATGGATCCTGTGACACAAATTTGCATGTTAAGCTGAACGTTCCTCACCAGGGACGATTAATCAGCACACAGCAATTAATGAGTCTGCGTCCCCTGGTGATTAATTGTGTCTTGTGTGTCCACTGTGGGGAAGATCCCAGCAACAGCTGTTTGTTCATGTCAGTGTTTTCATGGCAGCCCAAAGAATAATAGTTCCTCTGCATATTAAGCATCAAAATTGAGTCTGGAAATGTAAATACGCAGCATTTACAAACACAACTGAAAATTAATTGTTATGGACAAGAAATGAAACAGCCTTGATCGAGAAGCTGCCTAACATGACTGAGAGGCATTTGTTGTGTGAAAGACGAAGCAACTGAGAGCAGCATCGAGGATGCTGCGGAAATAATGCAGGGTGATATTCAAAGCTCTGGGATATTTTGTTTTGCGACTACAAAGAGAATTTCTATAACCTTCGCTTGGATTTCTGGGGCAGTTCTTGGTGATTGTGTCTGTGGGTGGTTGTGTGTATAAAAAAAAAATAAAAAAAATTGGACAGGGACAGAGCTCACAGGGTTTCATTGTAATATCCGCTGCCCTTGAATCACAAGTTGGCTTTAATTACTTCCGTGTAAATATGAGAAAACTGGTGTTCAAAACAGATTTAGCCTTTTGAAAAGCTGCTTCCCTCTGGCAAGGAAATCAAATGCAAAATTTCATACATATTCCAGAAAGCTGCAGGGACGACAGAGAAACATTCTCGTATTGACTTTAATGTGCTGATGGCCAAGCATGTGGGAACATTGTGGCAAACAGAAAAAAATGTGCAGACAAACTTGGAAGGGAAAATTGTGTTTTTGTGCAGGAAAAAGATCAATTCCTGCCTCGCACTGCCTGCAGCAGTATTTCCTCTCATTAACAGCAAGATGAATTGATTGTGTCATCGCTAATTTCTCACTAGTGATTGGTTGTCTCGGATGAAATGTTCACATGACATCTCGGAGCACACTGGGCTTGAGAGCAGATCTGAACCCTCTGCAGATTAACACCATGGGATGTCAGCCTTCTGGCCTCTGCCACCGATTACATCCACTTAAACCGAGACCTGACCCCGGGTGTGCCTGTGTCACAGCCCCGGCCCTGAGCACCATATGGACACGGCATCCCATGCTATCACGCCTGTTGCCATCTTTACTTCGCACACACCACACCAGAAGATAGTTTTCACCTTCTGACATACATGGCTCCACATTATTTCACGCACAGATCCCAGGATCAGCGTCCCACGCGTTAATAGAGATAATTAACACATCTGACCAAGGCAGATTAAGATTTGGACGTGTGCCCGTGGCTCCAGTTTTTCACATGTTGATTAAGCCTGTTTGCTAAAATCGATTCTTTACTGAGCTCGTACTCAGTCGTACGCTCAACAGATCACCATCAACTCTTCTGAGCATTGTTCAAGACAAAGACAAAGCACAGCCAGCCTTTTCTTTTATGATGTTTAGATGTTTAGTTTTAATCAACACTATTGCCAGACAGAAAAATCAATTGGGGACTGTGTTGTTGTTTTTTTTTAAGATCTGATGCTGAAGTTGTCACTCTAAGATTGAAGTTCTATCGTTGATTTGGTGCTTTACCGTTAAAGCGAGCATCCTTGAGCAAATACTGAAAATACAGCATAAGAGCTTTACAGTGCAAACCATCGATCCTATATTGTTTCAGTAAAGATGTCAAAGACCACAATCTGATTTCTTGCTACAAGCAGCACAAGTTGTTTTTCCACACAACAGCAGGACGCAGCTAAGTTCGTTACCTTGCTGAGTTGTTGCAGCCTGTTGCCTGCAGCTCTATACGTAACAGATAACTGTGGCTGCATCTGTCTTCTCCATTCACCTCCTGCAAAAATCCGAAAGGATCAGCTGACAAACTATGCAGAAAATGACTCGCGAAGGCGTTTTTTGTGGCCGTTTTATAATAAAAGTCTTCGCCATTTGATCGCTCTTATTGCGGAGCAGAAAGCCGCGTTTGGTTCACTGCTGGATATGTTGTGTAGTAAGGCGAACAGTAAAGGGTGAGGCCGTTATCATTGAGATAAAATAGCACAAGATTACATGAATGAGTCATATTGTGCTTTCGATGTGCTCAGATGGAAGATCTGATTTCACTACAGGATGGTTGACTCCGCCTTTACCACTAAAAACTACCATGTAGAGACACTCCCACATGTAAACACATTGAATGGCTATAACCCATAAATAGTAGCAAAAAAATGTTTGTTTTTCCTGATCTTTCAGGATAATAAATTCACAATTCCCACTTTCACTATCTTGGCATGGCAGTTATGATATGGTCAGGGTTCAGGACAGACCTGTGGGTATACTGAATACATCTCCACATTTAACATAAATTCAACCATCAAAGAAAATTCCATGTAACCTTGCAACTTTGTTTAATCACCAGAACTTTGGTGGAAATTTAACCAATCATCATCATTTCTGACTTCTTTCACTCGTCATAGCATCTCCTGTGTAAAACACTGAGCCATACATGGAAATCTTGAAATCTTATTTCCTTGTTTCTGGTTGTAAGATGCAGACATGACAGAAAAGTCTCACATTTACCAACAAAGATGCATAATGAAGACATGCAAGGCACCCATCCGACACCCTATCCGTCATACAGAAATGACAAACACCTGCAGTAGATCGGAACATAGTCACTGGATGTAATTTGCGAGCTGTAGAATCATCCTATACTCAAAGCAATACTGGGCTATTTGAAATAAATCTTTCACGTTTTCTGAAAAGAAACCTACTCTTATAATTAAAGCCCAAATTTAAATGTTTCAAACTCAGACCAGAGACTCTGTATTTTAGTGATGGTGAATGTTAAACTTGAGGTAACACTTTTTCCCTGAATTGGACATATGGCATCCAAAACATAACAGCTGAACTGCTAGAGTTCCTCACACCTTCGTGATTAGCAGTTTCAACCCACATTAGCCCGGAGAGATTGTCATCGTGTCCAAAAAAATCTGGGCTAAAAATGTCCCCCTCTCATTATAAGGCCTTTAATTTTAAGGAACCCACTATTTCTGAAGGAGGACACCGACCTTTAATATGTTAATGTGCCTCTGCAGCGGCAGCAGTAACCCGGCAGTCAGCGTCCTACTCGTGTTAATTATTTATAATAAACACACACAGAAAAAGTGCTGTATGTGGAGAGTACACATGAGTGTGCAGGCAGCACTGAACTCAACAACCGCGAGAAAACATTACGTCACTTCGACAAGCATTTACTGTCTACATTAACTGGTAAAGTAATGATTCACCCTGCAGCAGGCTGACGTGCAAATCCACTGACACATGCACACACACATATACGTACACACACATTTAAGTTGAGGATTTCAGGAAGGAATACTGTAGCCCTTTGTGGAACGCAGATTAAACTAAGCTTGAGTTGGAGAAATCACACCATGGCTTTGCTTTGACTTAATCCTGCCTGTGCACACTGTCAAGATCTTGCATAATTACATAACGTGACTGCCGTCGCTCGAGATAGCAGAAAAGTTAGAAAAACTGCAGCGATGTCATAACTTGCAATTGTATTATACCATCAACAATACATGCTACTTGTGAAAACCCCTCCCTGACGTTGAACCTAATACAAATGGCTTTATTATTGCTGCCAGTGTCATGTTCAGTGACAATGCTTTATAATTGAGGGACATTTTATGTTTTTGCATCACACTCAAGTCATAGTTGAACAAGCAGAACTTCAACGCTAAAGACGCCTGTGGTTCAGATGGGCTTTGGGAAAGACTGTGGTTTCAGTTCAACATTATTTGGTAGAAGTGAATAAAACATTAGAGCATAAACTTATGCTCTGGTTAAGTTTAGGCACAGGGGTTCAGAAAAGATCATGTTTTGGCTTTAAATACCAGTTGTTGTTGTTGTTGGCGCGGACATGGCTAGATATGTCCCTATTTTTCCTCAAAAAGATCTGATTTTTGTTGCCACAAACACACGGCTGGAAATTGTCCTGTGGTCTCCTTAAAAATATTCAGTGACGTCACGCTTACAAATGTTGAAACAAAGTCTTAAACTGTGGATGTCTGTTGTTGCCGTCCCCTCTTCCTCCTGTTGTGAAAGTCATAAAGTCATAAACATGTGATGTGAACGTGTCCATGGTTGGTACAAACTGGGCTGTTGTTCCTTTGGCCACTTTAGGGGTATTCAGGGACTTCTTATTAAATGTTCTTGATTTGTTTCTTGTTTGTCAGTTTTCTATGATCAATTTTATATATATATTCTTTATTTATTAAAGAGAAGGATGCCAGATTCCTTAAAGCTTCAATAACTGACTTTAACTGTTAACTGACTTGGTGGCGGCAGAAAACAAGTCGTGAACACAACAGTGACTTATCATCACCTTATAAACCTGATTTTGCTATGTGCCGTCCGCTCAAATCTGTTTTGGTCTCAACTTACTCCTGAGGGATTTATCTGGCTCTTTAACAACTAAATGCTTTACCATGCCCACCAGCTGGTTGCAAACAGTGTGTGTGTGGCTGCTGTTTGATGCCGGACAGCCATCATCCAGTAAGATGGGTATTTTTAGAGATCAAAACAGCTGTGTACTTTAGCTGAAAGCAAAGCTGATGGTGTGGTTAAGGTGACACAGTAAAACCAAAGCAGGAAAACCAAAGCAATAAGCTACATGATGCTACAGAGCTGAGAGGAACTGCTGAGTCAGATGATTATGTAATAGCTGGTTTTCTCACTCCGAACCCCCCCTTTCACATCCAGCTAGTCATTTTTTCCACTGCAGATATAAAAACATATTGATTATAGCTGCTTTAATGTCCATCAACTTTGTTAGGAAATGTTAATTTCTGCAATATGTTGATATATAAAAGTAATTCGAGTGGCTTTAGGATTTTCTCAAAACGTCTTTACTCATTTACATAACTTTCGCAGAGTGTGAGCTCTGTAGGAACGTTAATCCATGTTCAGGTTTGCTTCATTTCTACATGTTTCTCTGCCCCCGTGTCTTGTTTACTACTTTACTAACTCAGTTTGATCAGGAGCGACTGTGGAGCTCACCCACACAGCCCCTTCACTGTCAGGGCCACGAGGAGTCAAGAACAACATTCAACCTTGTGACACTGCGCACCCGCATCCCCTCATCCTACACACACACACACACACATACACACGCACACACACACACATACACGCACACACACTTCGACTGTGGCTGTAAGGAGTGATAGTGCACTGTGTCATCCTCAGCGGTGAGGCAATTTGAAGCCTGTCATCCCTTTTCACAGATAGATGCAACACGTCCCGCTGGACCGCGAAGCACAAACACTCTCATGATCACTCACCCTCACTATAACCTTGAAGCTAAATAGAACAGTTTACCGCATGACGTGAGATGTGCTACTATATTTGTTCCTTATTAGTTTTTGTCCTTAGTGCACCTAGTCCACCATCCTGGAGGCTGTTAGTGTATTAACTTACACACATACCATTCAAATACATACAGACATGTGTATTTTCCATCAGCCTGAGGGTGTTTCAATTTGCTAAACATTGTGTTTTATTCGCTGATAATCCCTGAGGTATAAATCCTTTCTAACTAAGTACGCTGTCGAGTGCTCCCTGTTTTATCTTCGAGATTATGAGTGCAAGATGATAATACCGTCACATCTTCACATAGTTAAGGCCCTGACGTTCTAGGCCAACTGTCGGCCATGTCAGGTCCGCCAGTGAGCATCTTTGGCTCTAGTCTAAGCACGCCTGTCGCTGTAGTATCCATGATTTCACCCATTTAGCATGCCACAATCAGACATCCTCTATGGTGAGCGCCCGAGTAGGTATCCATTGAATGAAGCCTTAGGTTGACGCTTCCCTTCGTTTTCACTCACTTTGAAAAAGACCAATCAATAAAGCTGATTTGTTTACTTCAACATAAGGAAAGGTGGTTCGGAAAAATTGTCCATTTCACAAGTTATCAATCACTGAAGCAAGAATTATTTGACAGCTAGAGGTTTCTGACTACACCGGGAGTAAGCACCTGGAAAACGAAACTATTCTGACAAGACCATCAAAATAAAAAAACTGTAGTTACTAGGAAATGAAAATCATCGGTTACTTACTTCCAAATTATAGCAAATTGATTAAAATTCAGATTTGACACATTTTAAACTAAATTATCCACACTTCCACTACCTTCTTAATAACTTTTTTACTTATCCGTGACATTGAATTATTGAATGTTTATTACTCAAACATTAAATAAACTGCAGCCAGGCTCCTACACGCCATATTAGCAAGTTACGTGTAAAAATAAAAATGTTGCTGTATCATAACAGCATATCGGCAGAGAGGTATGTCCTTTGCCTCACACAGGCGCAGAACGTACAACCTTGCTGACCTCCGGCTGTGGTCTTTGCCATGTGTTCAAGTGCAGCTGTTTTCGTCCGAGACACAGGAGGCATGAGGCGACACAACGGTCGGCCTTCGATGCAGCGAGTTCTTTGTTGTCACTTTGGTCCCTTTACACTCAACAACAGCATTCGCACATGATGGTTGCCTCGGTTTCCACGCTTCAGTATGCCATGTGTATATTATTCATGGTGCATTCATGTGCATTAAACCCCACACAAAGTCTTGCTTGTGTTTAAGTGGCTTTCAAAGTCGCATGAATAATTGCACACACGGTTCTTGAGATCTTGTCATATTATAGCTTTTTAATCATTATGGCACTACCTTCTTGTTGCATGTTGCACAGTGTAACAAAAAGGTAAACCAGGGGCAAACAAAATGCTTTAGCTACTTAATAGGTTGATTGGTTCCCGGTTCATTAATGTGAGATTATGGTCATCAGCGTGGTGTGTTTTCACTGGATTTAGAGAGAAGACCTGTGATGTAACACAGAAACTTGTGTTGCTCCGTCACTGCGGCAGGATTAGCAACGCAGGCAGAGAACTGACTCCTGCAATTCTACTGCTGTTTTGTGTGTTCCTAAACCTCAGCAGGCTGTCTGTATGGCTAAGATTGCTTCGACATGACTTGACCTCCGCTCTCACTGACATCCTTCTTGCGTGGAGCGTCAGTCACGAGCAGGTCACCCTGAGCTGTCTGTTGTAGATTCCTAACTGTACGACAGCGGGAACAGACTGTCGCGCAGCCTCCTTCCTCACCCTACAGAGGTTATACGTCCTTGTTTGTGCTTCCACAGGTGGTGCGCCTTTATTGTAAACATGGCTGTTGCATAATTCACAGCAGGAATGAGGCAGCTGTTCCTGGAGACTGGCAGGTAATGGGGCAGCAATACGCTGCTGAGCCTCACAGGAGGCTGGAGGGCGAATCCTTCATGACTCGGAGATTCCAGCCTTTCCCATAGGAATCCTGTCTGGAAGCAGGACTGTAGGTCTTTGATAAGCGAGCTGCCTTCCTCTTGAATGCCACACATTTCAATAGGTATTGTCAAAGGAACACACACACACACACACAGTTGAGCATTTGGAGCAGACGGATGACAGAAGTGATGTCAGTCTCAGATCCGCCACCTGCATTGAGAGCATCTGTCCGTCAGCGCAAGGCAATCTCTCTCTTTATTAATCTGCTGGGGGTGGTAATGAATTTCATCTGGAGAATTGCAAGTGCTCCCAAAGGTCACTGTTTGCACTTTTGCTTCCTCTATCTCTTGATCTCCCCATCTAATCCTCCTCTCTTCTACTTTAATTTGTATATCACACAGACGCATGTAAGCGCAGTAAATACCATCATGTTCAGCTGTTGTTACATTTGTTCTTTGTCATGCAAGCTGAGAAATCCGTGTGGCTCAGCAACACTGTGATGTGATTGTGTTTGACAAGCAATTTACGACAAATATGTTCTACAAGAATAAAACACATAATACGCCAGGAAAATATACATAAGGTTTCTTTAAAGAGGCGTTCCGAATTAGAAGATGTACTCAGCACATCTTCAACATTTCGACATCCTGTGATTGTCAGGTTAGATCAAAGAGGACGAGGAAGATCTATATATAGGCGTCTCCTCATTTGCTTGACCATCAATTAGAGAGTATCTTCCCGAGAGGAACAACAGTATCACTTGTTTTAGCAAATCCAAAACAACACGTGTTAATGTTCCCATGACAGAGCTTTCTAGTAGCTGGAGGAAGTCAAGTGACAAACTGGATGGAAAGGTCAAAACATGAGACTTTGATACGGGAGACCGCGGTTTGTTCCCTGTTTCCAGTCAGCAGTCGATGTTGCAGAATTTTGTTGTTGGGCCTTGGCGGGGGTTTGTGCTCTACTGAGTGCCATTCTGGTTTATTAATATAACCATCATATTAAACAAGCTGACACGAATAAAGGATCCTTTTCTTATTATTTTTTATTGACTGAGATGGAATCACAATGTTGTAGCTGTATTAAAGGAATGGCTTCAGTATGCGGATGCCTTTTCTCTTTTTGTTTTTGCCTTCTTGCCAACACACCAGATAAAATACTGAAATGTGCATTCACAGTGAAAAGCCTTTTTATCTGACATAATATAGACTTTGATACAAAATGAAGGTGGTGTTTATGTCTCTCTGACTTGCTGCTGGGGGTTCTCGAGTGCCCCCAGAGTCTAATATCATGAAATAAAGATGTTTGTCCTTGTCTCTATCAAAGACAGAACATTTGCTGACAAGGAGAAAAAGATACTCAATAGCTGTTTCATTTCATTTCAGTAATTTCTAATCGAATACTTCAGTGGGAAGCCGGTGTTCGGCCCGCAGGATATTCTTGAACTAACTGAGGTTGTTGTGGTTGTTGTTCCTGCGGTAACAAGACTGATGTGTGGTGGTTGTCGGGGCTGCGCTGTTGTGAATGCTTAGTGTGCAGCAGATTTGTCAAAATGTTCTAAGAACTGATGCAACGAGGAGGAAGCAAATAACTTTTTTCTTTCTGAATGGCGGTGGGTTTTCCACGAGGCAATATGCTCGCTGGTAGCCGTGTGATTGTTTCTGCCTGATCCTCCCGCATACGCCTGGTCACTGCGCTACGCAGAGTCTCATTAGTATGGGTGTCAGTGCCTCTCCTTCAGCTGAACCTGCCATGCCACTACTGTAGTAGAGCTGCCTGCCTGCCTGCCTGCCTGCCGCATTGTCCCTGGATGGCCGATGTGAGGCTGCCAGCTCTGTCTCCTCCCAAGGATGACTGAAATGTGGGCAAGCGTCAGAAGCTGAATGTCATGATTCAAGCAAAGGAAATGCGTGCGTGCGTGTTGTGAAGCACAACAAAGCACTTTTTTTTTTTTGATGTATAAGCAACAAGGAGCATAAAGGAAGCCATAATGATCATGACTGCTAAAAAATGCAAACTTGAAGCCTGTGTTCGAATACATGGAGGCTGTAAAAAAAACAATTTAAATGCATCTGAACGGAAGACAATTTTTCTTTTGGTCAAACTGGATCAATGTACACATTTGCTACATATAACTACATATATATATATATATATATATATATATATATATATAT
>CAEMYA010000044.1:8686611-8696688 GCA_903131615.1 Diplodus sargus | reverse complement strand
ACAGCCTCCTTTATATTTTATATTGTTTTAGTATTCGCAAATGCGTGTCTCCAGATTTGATTCCTCTGTATAACAGAAGGCATGCAATAACAGACATTTATTAATAATCAAACAGAGGCACATTCAGCCACTAGAAGGAAGAATTGGCCTGTTCTCTATATTCTGTACAAGGGGAGCTGTAAACATGGCCCAAGCCCAACAGTGGAACAACTGCATTAACAATAGCTGTCAGATTATTAGTTTAAGCCAATGGCACTTTGAGATTTCAGCGCACAGCTATTTCCTTTTTTTTTTTTTTTTTGATTATTGGTATTAGAGCAATAAAAATGGTTTCTCACTATTATTCAGTTTGTAATCCCCTCCATATCAAATCTCACTTTAAGCTCATGGAAGGCCAAGGGTGGCGCTGTGTGGTCTTTATGTCAGACAACAATGTAAAATCCCACGAAAAGGCTAAACTAATTGAATTCCTCCAGTACGGCTTCTGCTTTAGGCTTACTTCACAAGTAGGGGATCTTCTTAGTCACCTAATCACATCACTTTTAGTTTAGCTAAAATCATAGGATTTACACAAAACATCTCATTTCACCCATTACGTACACAATATGGTGTTACAGCAATACATTGTTGCTAACAGAATGTATTGTTTGGCCTCTGTGACAAGCCTCATCAGAATTACTGTAAAAAACAGTCTCTTCAGGCAGTAAGCTGTCTCAACACACGTTGACGACACTTTCAAGCCCAAACAAGCCAAAAGATAAAAATATTTATAGATTGTTTACAGTGATTATTATGTAATATTCACTTTGTAAATACACACAACACATTTTTACAGACTCTTGGCTCTTTTTTCAGTTTTCTGCTGACTTCTGAGAGTTAAACAACACTAACTGTGTTGTTCTGAGGACACAATGTGGAACCATATTGAAAATTGTATTAACAGGTGGAGCAGATGAATGAATGAAGGAATTGTGTTTACTCAGTAAATTTTGGGGAACAAACGTACTTCTTCTTCTTCTTTTGACATATCTCCAGCAGATTAGATTTTAGAAAAATATTTTATTCTGATTAAATGCTTCGTAAATACATATCTTACTAGTTAATGTTATTTAACGACCATGTAAAGAGTTAAGTTAAAATCTTGAAACAGAATTATTTAAATCCGATTAAAGAAATATTGTTTATGTAACCCCAGCTAGTAAGATGACTGTATAATGTGAACTAAAATGCTTGCACAGAACAGAGGTTGCATAGTCTGGTGATAATTCTCTGCTTTTTACCACTGAATCCATCTATGAGATAGTTGTACATTTTCAAAGCAATGGGAGATTGTCTTTTTGCTTGGTTCCTAGAGTGTCATACTTCATGAATCAGTAGATCAGTCACTTGAGCATCTGATTAGAATTTATCAATAAACCCTGTGATGAATACTTCCCTACAATAATTATAACACAGGCTATAATGTACAGATGATTATTATTGATTAGGACATTGGTCACTGTCTGCTCAGTGTTTACCGTTCCTTCTCAAAGCTATAACTCAGCACTGTGGACGGAAATCCAGTGAGGGGAACAAGTGGAAGTGCAGCAACTATGCATCAATTTAGAGAGTAAGATTTCTCTTGTGACGTATGTGAGCGCCACGATGCCGTTGATCTTCGTCCCAACAGTAGCTCTCGGAGATAAGCACTGTTACTGAATGCTCCCTGTGTGTGTGTGTGTGTGTGTGTGTGTGTGTGTGCGTGTGTGTGTGTGTGTTTGGTGCAGCTGGCCTGACAGCAGTATGATGGCTGTGTGTGATGAAGTGCTCACAGCAGGCTGACCAGAGTAATGAGAAGTGCATGGCTGCAGCTGATACTCCAGGGTCAGGCTCACCTGAAATGGATACCCACTCACGCACCCACACAGCCTCAACCTCGCCCTAACACAATAAACTTAAAGCATTTTAGAGGACGCTCGTAACACTTCATTTATCAGGCTTTTTCTTGACCACCTTTGACCACCTGTGAGTGAGATTTATGTGTGAGGCTATTCAGGCTTTAATGGCTTAAACCTTTCTCCACTTTGTCAGTGATATTGACCGAGCTTTCATAAATGTTACTGTGGAAAATTGACCAGTTTAAGAGGATTGCACTCCAAGGAGATGATTTCTCCTCTATTTATCATGTCTGTTGCTGTGTCGAAGCTCGCATGTAGTTCCTGTGGTCATGGACGCTGCGGTTCAGACTTCAGGCTGACCGGTCAGGCTTGATCTCACTGTCCGATCAATAAGATGTTCGGAGCTGTCTCTTGGGGGTTGTCCTCTAGAAGCCCCTTGGCAGACGTTTGATCAGAGGGGGTTTGTCTTCAGTACAAGGACAGATAGTGAAAGCCGATAATGTGGCAGACTTGCCAAGCAGTTGGAGAGTCCTTCCAGTAAGCGGAGCGTCCTTGTGGCGCGTTTTGTTGAAGATACCAGCAAAACAAGAAGTAAGATTCATGAGGTCAGGCTAGACAAAAGAGGTTAGTGTGTTGAAATGTTCATCAAGCATGAAAACACTTCACAAAGGGTTTATAATATTGACACAGGATTTTACAACTGAGTTATCAGCTTGGCAATTGTTTCATTTTTCCTTAATGTAATTGCAAGGTAAACAACAGAAATACAGGGTTCAAGTTACAAAGCCTTCTACCAAAAATATGTCCAGTTTCAATTGTCATGTTAGCTAACATTTATTACTTAAAACTAAACACAGAGTATACTGTAAAATAGCTGAGGCTGATCAAGATGTTGTTAGTTTTTCAGGTATTTCAGCTCAGTCCCCAAAATAAAATGTTAACATTTCTTCCAACAACGGATGCATTCCATTTTGAATGTATAGACATTTGTGTGTCATTGTGCCTTTAGAACACATGTATATTAGCTTACTTACATATCAGGAGAGAAGGCTGCAAAGCCACTGATCACATCTCAACACTGCGTTTCAACATTCTCAGACGGGACACCACTGGAAATTTTGCCATGTTTGTAGTAATCAAACATGTATTTTTAGCCAAAATTGTTTCCTAACCTTAAACAATTAGTTTGTGTGCCTAAACCTAACCAGGCAAAGTACAACGCAACATTAAATAGAGCATTTTACCCGAAAATCTCATAGCAACATAAAGAGTTTGAACACATCCAAGGTCTGCAGAAACATCTATTCTGGCAATTGGGTTGGATGTATCGTAGATCAAAGTGTGGACCTGCTGGAGGTGCTCGATCAGAAGTAAAGGGATTATCAAAGTCTGTTGATTTTATCATCCGTAGACCACGAATGTCTGCAGACATTTCTTGGCAGTCCATCCAATAGTTGATTTCAGTCAAGTTTTGATGTCCAAATCCTTAGAGAATAAGTCTTGCCTCTGTAAGTCTTTTACTCTTTTTATTAAAAATTATCACCCTGGAAAGAGCAAAAGCAGCAATTAATTAATTGTGGTAACAAGTGTTATCTGTGTAGCAACAGCCTGCTATCACTTATGTCTATATGCTACTGGTGCCCAAAAATACTGAAAACGCATGAAAAAGCGGCGCAATTGTATGGTGTATCTTCATAGTGATAAAAATAAATTCAGTGTAGGAGTTAACGTCCTATCAGGGGAATTATTATGAACAGTAAGCAATAAAACAATTCCAGTCTTATCCTTTGAATGCAGTGATAAACTGGTGACCTATAGCTGATGGATGGATGATTGTTGAATACCTCTGCCAAATCGGCATGTTTGCAAGAAGATGTTCTTGTTCCATTAACGTACACATTCCATTAGCGTACACATTGTACGCTGTATGTGACAGCACAGCCAGCATTACAAATAACCATTTTCAGGCAAAGAAAAGGTGACCAGACAGCTTGATTAATAGAGAAGTGACTTGGCAGAGTACTAGGGCTCATCAGTATCTTTTACTCATTCAAATAAATGAGACTCAGCTTCAGTAGTTTAACTGTGTAGCACATTCGGCCTGTCTCTTATAACAGGGTGTAATCATTTGTGTTGTCTGTCTCACCTGCCGCTGACATCAGCCCTCTTTCTGTCTGTCTGGATTCACAGTCCATGTGCTGATGCATGACACAGTCTGACACATCCAACCAACGATGTTATTCAACTTGAGTGGGCAAAGAAGATGGCTTTCATATCAGGTGCAGACCCCAAGGGGCTCATGCTGGAGTTTACTTGAATCGAATCCCTTTTAGCAGTCGAGCAGAGACCACTTTCCTCAGCCACACCTGCTTATAACGTCACTTTTCACACTTCAGTAAACTTACTGAATTCATTGGGTCTCGACCTGGAAGAATTTTAACAGCCTAATTGGAGTCAAAGTTGGTCCAAATGTTCCGTTTTACATCACTGACTTGATATGATTAATTTAATTTGCATTTTTTGAGTATCAGTAGCATTGAGTTCACTGAGAAGATATAATCAAAGCTAGACCTTCAGATGAAATGATAAATTACATTTATACATCTGTAGAACGACTAATATGAGCATTTTCTGATCTTTAACGGTTGAATGGACAATATGAAACATTGACTGTTGTACCCTCACTTGACTGGTTCAGATCCTTACTCTTTCCACACT
Organism: Diplodus sargus; assembly: GCA_903131615.1. Classification (NCBI taxonomy): domain Eukaryota; kingdom Metazoa; phylum Chordata; class Actinopteri; order Spariformes; family Sparidae; genus Diplodus; species Diplodus sargus. The sequence goes on along the minus strand of CAEMYA010000044.1, from coordinate 8,692,093 downwards.
TTGGTTGTTCAACTTAAAGATGTCGAATTACAGTCCTTTCCAGTCATGTGGTGTGTTTGACAGGGCTCCGTTCTGGGCCCCCGTCTATTTATTATTTACTTCCTCAGCTTGACCATATATTTAGGAAATCCGACGCTCATTTCCACTGCTATGCAGATGACACCCAAATCTATCTATCCAGTGAACATTCTCAATATTTCCTCTTGACTTTCAACTGATTCTGACAACGCTGGTTACACTCAAATTGTTTTTATTGTATTTAACTCACTAAGACTCTGTCCCTATGCATATCTTACATTGAGCATAAATTAGGCTTTATTTTATACCATTGCTCGTCTGATTTTATTAATTTTGGAAGCATTTCTGCTTGTTTTTAACTTGGTCTTGTCCGCTTAATGCTCTGAAAATGCAGCAATAGATAAAATGTAGCACAGGCTATACAGGATTTATCCATCATTTCACCAGCACTGACTGTTTGTGGAGGTTCCTCCCAAACCGAGCATAAATGGCATGCCTGCAGGAAATCATTAAGGTTTGTTCTGGAGGCTGTAAATGCCCTCCAGCATCACACACCGTAGGTGAGACTAGGATGCTGCATCTTTTAAGAGCGCAGCCATTGGCTCATGCTGTTTCTCTACAGGCAATTATTAGAGCAATTTCTGTCTTATTTCTTTGTTTTGTTTTTTACAAATCCAGAGAAGATGTGCTGAAACTTTTTAGATTTTTGCCTGTGACCACCCGCAGCGCCTGAATCTGCTTCCTTGTGTTTGTTGAAACACAGAAGTTGTTGCCATATACATGCACTTCTGTTCGTGATGTAACTGATCAGCATGACGCCTGTGCAGCGCCTTGATGTTGCTAAGCTGTTTGCAGTTTGCTGTCATGTCCTTCATTATCATTTGCCTTGTCATTGCAGTCGCTGGCTGTCAGATGGTGCCTCATTGACTCACTGGCATCATCCCGCCCTGCTTATACTATATCGCTGAGATAATGGAAGACACAGAACAGATGGTTAAACAACTGTTGTATATCCATATGTGGTTATTTGTTTGTGTTGTAAGGGATTTATTAGTACCAACAGAGGAAAGATGGACTCTTACAACCTTTTACAGTGATATACATCATACAGGTGATAATCATATATTTTTGGGAGTGAAATTGCCTTTTAGTTTATCCACTTACAGATCTTATTTACATTTTCTAAAATGATGACTGATTTCATTTCCCAGAGAGCCTCATGACAGTCCCAATGAGTTAAACTTAACTAATTTTCTTCTGATATGAGTGTAATGGAACGGCGAAAAGAGGTTTATTCTACTAGAATGATGATTTTGTAGAGCACAGTATTGAATTATGGTCTACTGAGACTTCTGCCAATCTAGAAATTACATGTTGTATCTTCAGTTATTTGACATTTGATTCCCTCCTTTTATAACTGTGAGCACCTGTGCAGATTTTGTGCTTTAGAACAAAGCCCCTTATTATCCATAATTATCCATAATTATCCAGCATTGTTCACCGGTGTACAGTATCACGAAACAGCACCTGCAATTCCGAGATACAACACAAGCTTTGATAATGTTAAAGTCGAACTGAAATTAATTTTATCTCACCGTGTTTGGTTCTAATTTGTGTGCTTATTTGGTCAAAATTTTAATTGCCAATAAGGAGAAATTAAAGTTCTATTTATTTTTCTTTTATGTTTCTATCTATAGTGGGACTTTCGCATTGTAAATATAGCCGGGAGATATAGCATTATCATTATATTTTTACTACAAAATCAAATATCACAATATTTTTATATATATATATAAATAAATAAATATATTATAACAATGAGATTTTGGGGAAACAATCAACCCCCACTGAATATAAACGTCTCCACAAGATGTCGATGTAACGTCTTTTGCGAAGTTGAAAAGACTTCCACTTGAGTGAAATTTAGTAGTGATGTCCAAGTAACATCTTGACAGGGTAATGTAGTTTTAGATACAATTACAGATGAAGAACTTCTTCTGGATTTAAGTTTTATGATGGCCAAATTTTACTGGTTCAGGGGGATTCAAATACAAAGCCTCAACCTCAGTAGACTGCATGAAGCAGACACTTTACCAAGAAACTATTTATCAGCTTTACTAAATGCCAATGTTTTGGTCGTCTTACTTTGGTCGGCTAATGTTCCAAGGTTGAATGACCAAAACATGGTAGACTGGACTCAGAATGGTGTAAATAACTGTCCTCTATAGTGTCCTGTTGGCCCTCCAGGGTGCCCTCTTAGTGAAGAGGCATATAGGCTTCCTACATACTATAGAAAATGGTTTAGAACATATTCACAACAATTGCATAACGAGTCAAAGTTTCAGTGCACAATATGAAAAAGTTTGCACTCTTTACATAATAAGGGCCCAATAAGCACCATCTAGTGTCCTATTATATGGAAAAACAGAGAATTAGAAGAGGCTTTTTTGTTGCAGTGATTAATTTTAACCATTCTTTTTTTGTTATGTCGATCCTTTAAATCTCACCTGCTTTGCTGTTCATTTTTGAATCCTGGAAACACCTCTGCACTCCAGTTCTATTTTCTCTCTTTAACCCTTGACAAACAACCACAAATCCACGACAAGGGGGTAGGTGTTGAAATCTATCCTGGGCTTACTTCGACAAATCAGACCTTTCAGCTCAGGATTTGAGAGTCAGTTGAAAGGATCTGTCGCGCACAGAGAAGATAAGATTAGACTTCATTATTCTGACAGGGCTAACGTATCTAAATTATAATGAAGAGTCTCTAAATTGAATTACTGCTCAGGCACACATGCATGCTGGCATCTGCCAAACACTCTGCGCACTGCCTCGCATGCTGTACCTATTTTTCCACGGAGAAGAAGTCTCTGGAGGACGGTGCCTATTAGTGCATGATTGACATTGGTGGAATTTCTTATGTAATCCGTGGAGGGACAAGGACATTGTTTTTCCTCGCTTTCTCTGTCATCTGAGTTTAGCTGTGAGTTTTTTCCCCCTTTTGGTTGAGCTCCCAGGGCCAAATGATTCAGAGATGCTGTCACATGACACAAGATAATGAGTAGACCGCACTACTGCAGCATGACAGCAAGGAGGTCTGCTCAAATACATTGCAGCAAAGTGCGCCTGAGCATCCAAGGACAATGCTTTGTCACTTAAAATGGCAGTATGCGTCGTGTGTGTGAATTTGAAGGCTGCTTGTGTATATTTGGACTAATGTATAATCTATATGAGCAGCTGTATGCACATGCATGTGTGTGTCAGAGTGTGCGTGCGTTTGTGTAAGAAAATATACCCAGGCCTTCATACATTATGTACTTTAATACCCTGCCAAGAAGACCTGTCAATGCAGCTTCAACTTGAGAGTCAGTGTCCTACATCCATATGAAATCCAAGTTGGATGCATTTTTTAGTTTGTTTGATCCGCACACCCTAGACATTGTGAGAATTGGAAGAGAATGTGAGGATAATTATCTCCCGAACTGAATCCAAAATGAGGACCAGAGCTGCCAGATGTACAACATGTGCTCTTCAAAACGTCTCATTTTGTCTTAGGCAGAATGGTCTGTGGGACGTGTTGTTTTCAGTTCTTCTCCGACTGACTATTGTGGCATCAAAGTTCCTCCCCAGTGGATTAGCATCTGGCCTTTCAGGACTCGTTTCATCTGAGACTGCAGTAGTTTAGCCCTCTCTGAAGAATTGCATAAATTGTGGATGCCGTGCATTGTTCAACTGCCTTCTCAGGCAAACAGACAAAGACTTCCTGGGCTTTTCTTAAAACCTAGAGTAGGAAGGTATACATTGAAAGAGATTGCATCACATTTACACATTAGTAAAAGGATGGTAGTTTTTTGAAAAATGATGGAATATCATTGTTCATTTAATATTTCAGTTACGTGAGGGACCATGAGCGTGTCATTGTCAGCTCAGACCTTGAAAATAACAGCAGGACAGAGTGAACAGAACGCTGAAGAAGAGCTGTAAAGGTTTTTAGACAGTAGAGGTTACATGATGATGAAAGTACCTGCACGGCCGTACTAGTAAACTCATTTCTTGTGAGCCCTAGTTTCTTTCTGCGCTCACAAAGTAATCATTTTGTAACCCAAAATCATGACAGTTAGAACAGCATTTCCATTTTTTAAATGGAATCATGACATCATCTCTGTATAAATTTGTTGTTTTCAAGCCCAAACTGCTATATGATTACATCACTGTGATCTCCAGAAATAGATATTTAAAGCAGCTACAAGGAACTTATATTTTCTGTTGACTCTGACGTCCAAAGATCTGATAAAGAAAGGTATTTTGATGCAGTTTTTTTTAGTTTAACACAGCAGTTTGCAGGATGCATGGCAATGAGCAATGAGGTAATGTCTCTATTTGATGTATAAATAACTGTAATACATCCTGATGATTACAGATATGATGAGCCTGCAGAGCAGCTTCTTTCCTCAGGCTGTGAGACCCCTCAGTTCTTCCTCAGCACTCCTCCATAAAAATAGTTTTACCTTCATGACTTATCTGACCCGGTGACAGGCTTTAGGAACAGCTGGAAAATAAAATGAACTCGAAATAGCGAATCTTCTTGCTGATGGTCTTGTTTGCTTTTGTAGGTTGTAAGTCAGAGACATCAGAGATGAATTCATAACCAGTTTAAAACTCCTTGTGGTGTGTTTAACAGAACAACTTTTATGACAGCATCATAATAAAATCTCACCTAAATGAAAATCAGATAGAAGCAGATGACAAAGATAGTGTAAGGTGTGTTTATTCCCTTTCTGTAATACAATATGAGAAATCCATTATAAGATAATAATTTCAAGATTTGCTCATGTTGACGCTAAATGCACATTTTGTACATTTAGCGTCCATTAGAATGAGCCATATATGTATTCAACCATTGGTCAGATAAGAAATAAAACTGGACATTATATTGCAGTTGTGAGTAAAGTGTCCAACGATGATTTCGGAGTCTGTTGGGGCCACAGGCAAAACATTTTCAGGGGCCCCTCCAAACAAGCATTCACCAAGCTCATTGGAAATTAAATGCCCCCCTAAGCAAGGTTTTCTACTGTGAAGTGCAAACATCCACTGTTTTCTTAAGGCTTTGCGATCACTGCGGTTACCACATTTTGAGACATTTCTTGGGGATAAAGTAGCTGCTTTTTCCTGATCTCCCACTGTCCTTGAAGGGCTCGACAGAGTTGGGAGTTCAAGGTAGCAGCAGTGAACAGTATAGTTCCTTTATTGGGGGTTTAAGGGGGCCATTGTAGTTGTCATTGCAAAATGTGAAATCTGAAAATGTCAAAATAACACAAGCTGTATCTTCTATTTACTATAATTTTGAAGATTGGTGACGTTATTTCCGTTTAATTTCACGCCGCTCAACTCATATAGTGTTACGCAATACCCGTTTAATCTTTAAAATGCCAGCCTATTTTTAGCCGAACACTTTGAAAAAAAA
>CAEMYA010000044.1:8648840-8686051 GCA_903131615.1 Diplodus sargus | reverse complement strand
AGAAAGAGCAGGGAAAGATCAGTCTGGAGCATTCATGTGTATTCAAGCAGAAGGAACAACAGCCGGGTGCATTCTGTAGCGACTATAGTGACTTCTCTCTTCCTCTCCCCTTTTAGAAAGACCATGAAGAATTAACCTGCCTGCTCAGGAGTCGAGCAAATCTTCAGTTCTCGCGTCCCCCTGCAGAGCACCAACGCTCACGTATATAAACAGTGCACACACACGTTAATGATGGCTCTTACACAGCATGAGAACAACACAAGGAGGCACGCACGCACTCGGCATAAGTCCCCATCATGAATATAGATAGTAATGAGCTTTCCCTCTGTATCTGGGCTCATGCTGCTGAGAAGGGATTGTCCCTTATGGCAGCGGTGGCACTGTCACCAAATGAAGATATGCAGTTCATCTAAAATTGAATATCAGCCTGGTGTGGATCCATAATTCATTATCTAAGTGAAGACGTGATTCTCATGAAGTGGATGAGATTTAAAGGCTCGGTGGGAGGAGTTGATGGAACAACGGCCCACACCAGGTGCCCTCATTCAAACAGCAGCTGAGATCACTCCCTCCGTCGCTCCCATATCCCTTCGAGAGGTGAAGTTCAAGGCTTGTCATTCCAGGAGGTTATCTCTGTCTTCTAAAGAGCCGCCACAGTCCCTGCCATTCACCACTTATGCTAATGAGCATGAGGAAGCACTTAAAAGCTTTTAATTTGCGCTGTTTGACACCGTACCATTGGTGATATGTCTAATATATAAGCAGTACAGTAGTAAGAGCGCCTGAGCTTTGCTTTGATTTGCATGTATTAAGGAAATGAATAAAATTAACGTGGCTTTTCATTTTTTTTCTCGGGTCTACAGTGTTTGTAGACGCTAGACAATGTAGATGTATTCTGTCACATTATGTAACAAGAGGTTTGAGCCATGCTCTCGGCCCTGTCAGGCTCTATTTGGGCACAGTGGTGCTTCAAGCTAAATGCTAACGTCATGCACACAGTGACAACGCTAACGCGATGATGTTCAGCAGGTGCAATGTTTACATGGACCGTCAGAGTTCAAAAGAACATCTGAGTCCGATGGGAATGTCAGCAGTTCTGCAGGTGTTTCGTCGTAAACAAAAGTACCAGACAAACTAAAAATGACCTGATTGTGGCACATCCAAATGTCAAAATCCTGGTGGCAGTTTTACACAACATCAGGAAAGTACAACATCTTTTGCCAAGTCACCCGATAGCTACTGAGATATTTCACTGGATAATTGAAAACTCTGACCTTGGATGTGTTGGATGTGAAAGGTCCGAGGATCAACAACGTCAGCAGTTTGGACCAAACACTTTTTTCTATATCAGTCTTTTAAAATCTGTTTTAACAAAAGATTACATTATACATATGCATGCTGAGCCCCAACTGTGGCCATAATATAGCGTTTTTCCTGCATGCCTCGAGACAGCCAATAAACTAGCATTATTAGATCTCTGAACAACAAATTTGGTATCATCACATCAAGTGCCCTGGCAGCTCGGTTGGTATCATAAAAGTATCAAAATGACAGGTGACACACTGTAAAACAGTCCAGTTAATAATTATTGTTAATGATTTAAACATATACATAAAAACGTGTTGATTGCTTTGGACGACGCTGTGGTCTCTGCTTTGGAACACATCCAGTATCTATTCTAATTTCTAATTCTAATCTAATCCATTAAAAAAAAAAGACAAAAACACCACAACTACATATAAATAGACATAAAAAAACCAAGTAGGCTACATTTCTACTCAAAGAACATAAACCTTGGATGACGTCTACTAATGTCCAACATTTGAGCTTCCCTGCATCGTCAAGTAATTTATGACCATATGATTATTGAGTCACATTAGAGGCTCGGTTTTCAATTAGGTGATGGCCCACGTGATGTTATTAATTAACGTATTGATCGGGTAGTTGTCATGTGTTGTACGTTCATATTACTGTTTGTTTGTATCTCTGTGGCATCAACTGTGTATACTGTGTGCGTTGCTGTGTCTTTGCTGCTTTGATGTTGCATTCAAATCCATTTGCATACATGGTTAATGACTATTGAGTCTGCTATAATCTGTTAATTGTTAATTGGTTACTGCTTGTTTGCACATTTACCGCTCCTGCTACTGAAGTATCTCATTAATTCTGAAGTGGTTTCGTAGGCTAGACGGCACTCGCAAAACTAATTCAATCCACATCTCTAAATACTTTTACCCGACTGTTGTTCATTAACTATAATTCAACACTTTAGCAAGTTGAACGGAGTAATCTACCCGACTGAAACTGTAACTCGGGAGGTTTTCATCGTGCCCTGTAGTAGCAGCTGCATTCAGTTTACCATTATGAATTATTCAGACGATACACAAGGCCACATTTAATTTAGATATTCTGAGCGGCTGTGTTTACTGCGTCATCCGTTTCACAGTCAGCACTTTTTTTTTCATTTTGTGTGACGCTCTCAGCGGAGGAAGACAATGAGATGAAAGAGGAGGAGAACATGAGGAAGCATTAATGCAGCAGCAGCAGAGATAAGAGTGAGCCCCGCATGCGTGTGTGTCTGTGTGTGTGTGGGGGTGTGTGTGAAGGCACACATGCTGCAGCTCTCAGGTAGATTGTTGTGCGATGTGCTGCCTGAACATCTGCTGCCTGATGTTACAGTGACCTAATGAAACAAACAGAGAAACAGCCAGGGTGTTAGCACTCACGCTGCTCATGCAGTCCACTGTAGCATATCATCTGGCTTTCACTGTCGGACACAATAATTGATAGTCATGCCCCCAATTAGAATAGTAATTATACCTGCTGTTCTGTTGGATCCATCTAACTCCGGGGGGTTAAAGGCGAGATTTTGTCTGTACAACTGGCCCTACAAATTACCATGATGATGGTATTTACTGCACTGTACGATGAAATAAATACACATTATCATTGACCTGCCAAATAAAATGTTATCGTAGGTTTAAGGGCTAAGTTATCTGTAAATAGTCGTCAGTTTTTCTCACGGGGCAACTAACATCAGAGCGGAGCAGGCAAAGACGTCTTCATACAGGCGGACTTCTGCTTCTGTGAGCATTCGCCTCTCACCGCAGGACATGTCAGTCTGCACTCACAGCTTTAATTATCCAGAAAGATGGCTTCGCTGCCCATCAGGCTTGAGCAGGAGACAGGTGACAGTTACACAGGGTAGACGCAGGTGATCCACCACTCACCTCTCAACATGGATCCTGTGTCAGAAATGATTGACCAGTGAAGGATGACGGGAGAAGAGCAAGGACCTGAACAAGGCCGGGCTGAAGTGGCCTGAGCGACCGCCAATCTGCCCTTTCTGGCTGAAAGTTAGAACTGTATCATTTGTATGCCACGTCAGACCAAATTAATGACTGTATCTTTTATGACTTTTTGAAAGCAAAGCAGATTGGCGTACTACCGCCACTGTCATTTGACTCTGTAGCATCCAAACATGGTATTGTTTCCGCTGTGGTTGCTGTTTGAACCACTGGGATGCTCAGTGAGTAAAACAGCTCCATGTGTGCTTCCAAACAATGTGCAGCTTGTCACATTTGCACTGTGTGATGCAAAACTGCCTTATATCAAACGAATGGCCAGAAACACATGACGGGGCGATGGGACAGGGAGACGCTGGAACACCAGGGCCAAACAGAACAGATGAAATGAAGGACAGAGGGGAAAACAAGGACCTAAGCAGAAAGGTGGTGATTACTAACAGAACACAGGTGAAGAGCAAAAAGGACGGGAAAACGGACAAAAGGAGGAAATGAAAAGCGAAACATGACACATCAGGGCAGGACTTCAAAATGAATCACCATCATCAGCGTACTTAGTGACCGATGCAAACCTTGCTACTGTAGCAACCCGTAGATAGGGTGATGATGTCTGGTCAACAAATGAAAAATGCATTGTTTTAACATGTTTACAAGTCAGATACAGGGAATGATTAAGTGCGGCAAAAAAAAGCAGTCCAATACGCCTGGTATAGTGGATAGAGGATGATTGGGACGAGAAGGAGGCAGAAACAAACTGTCTCTAAATGAGAAGAATTTACAATATAGCATAAATGCATTTCTTTGTTTCTTTCATGGGAGAATTGGGGTCCTAGCAGTGGTTCGGAAAGCACAGGTAGAGATACAGGGATGTGAGTTTTTGACTATTAAATCATGATAGATAAGATATTGTTTACAGTTGAAATAAAGCTATGTGTAATATGCAAGCCAACCTAACCTTCGCTCAGGATAGGATGAATTCCTGACCAACACGCAGACGTACCTGATAGAAGTTGCCTTACTTTTCCTTTACCCTCTCAGGTTAGAGCAAATCGAGCACAACCCTGGAAAAGCAGACGCACCCGCCCTTTTGCATCACCTTGTGTCCTCAGTTATTTTGGTAGATTTGTACATGCAAAAACTGTCCAGTTTCATTTTCAGCAGGTCTAAAGAAAGCTGAGATGACTCATGGGGAGACTGTTTGCACTTAGAGTAAAACCATAATGGTCTCAGGCACAGTGATGTACTTTTACCTATTCTGAATCAGCCCCTTTTATGGGGGAATATTCTGGACTGTCATTATTTTGGGCAACATAAAGAAAAAGCCTGTGAATAATTGATAACCAACCAGAGATGACTCCCAGGCTATAGTTTGTTAACTTGCTGAGAGTTAACTTGCTGAATGTCAAAGCAGCCTTGGTCAGAACAGATCAGACATAATTATCACATCATCTATCGTAGAAACGTGAAAGTTTCTGATTTTCTTCTCACTAATGGTGGTTGATCCTACATACAAAAAATTAAAAAAACCAGTGTCCTCTGCCTGCCAGACCTTTCATTATGACAAATAGTCTTGGCAAAGCCTTTGGCCCCATAATTAACACCAGCCCAATGAGGAGCCAGCTCTGCCTACGACCTGACAGCCTTTGCCCACATTGGCCTCACACATCAGGGCCAGTGTGTCAGAGCACATCTCCATTCACACCCATTTCTGTCCTAACGAGTCTCGTCTCCCAGGCCGGCCTGCGTGAGCACCCCTGGGTGTTTCCAGGCGTACGTTTTCCACCAAGTTTCATAAACTGTTAGATCAGCATGGTGAACATCAGTTTCACTTTCCCTCCGCATAATATGTTCACACTATAACATACACCTAAATGGAGTAAAATCATTTTTCCGAACAAAAATAAAAGACAAGGTAAATTTCACCCAGCACGTCTCTCTAGTTGTTTAAGATAGAAAACCACCATGTTGTTGTTAAATCAGCCATATCCTCCACCACTGTACTGCCTCCTCTGACAGAGTGCCTCTTTAGTATGGAGGTGGGAATGGACAAAGGGGACCTGGGAACTGAGGGCTCAGCAAGATTTGTCACATTTTGACACTCGCTTTGCTCCAGTAACCCGTGTCACACTAGGTCATCGTAATCCACCCCATTTCTGCGGAGAGATATTTCCCGGAGCAGATGGGATGATAGCAGTGGATGTGCAGCTGGTGTCTTTATGTGTGAACCAGCTGCACAGGTAGCAAGACCTGGCACTCGGTTGAAGTCACACCTTGTGGACTCTGTAGTGTTGGGCAAAGTCAAAATAGATGCGTTCGATTCGTGCGTCAGATCACATTCAGTGTAACCAAGCTTCTTTTGACTTTTCGACAACAATTCATCTTATCACTGCTTCGCATTCACAAACCAAATGGTAGACATTCAGATCATAAAATGATGATCCTGAAATAAGAAGCAACGGTCTTTACCCTCCACACCTGGACAGCGCACACGGCAAGCTGCAAAGCAGGAAAAGTAACTTTGAGAAGCCGTCTCAACTGCATTATCACCTCCCCTTGGGATGCTCTGATTAACTATTCCTAACCACGGAGATTTATGTGCTGCTTCTTTTACATAATTCCTTATCTCTGTCTCTATGAATAATTCATGTGAAACTGAAGAAGTGAGAAGACATTGTGCTGGAGAGGGCTGAGAGACGAGCGAGGACATCTTTTTTGTCTTTGTTGTAAGTTTGTGACCTGAAGTAAATACTGGGAATATAATTGGACCACTTTTCAACTGGAAAAAAAACCAAGTCTGGTTCAGCCTTAAATTAAATCCTGGCAACTTTCGCGTATGTATTACATTAATTGATTTGTGTAATCATGCTCAAAATGATGCAAATGGACATGATAAAGTATGTCTTTAACATGTCCCTACTTTAACTCCCCTTCCCCATCATGCATGGCTACTTTCATTAAACAGCATTAGCATTTTGTGCTTTACAGCACCCATGTTTCCAGTGAACAAGACGCTGAACTCTTACTGCTAGAGATATAGTTCAGTAAGTCAAATTTAGAGCATACGGCTTCAACCACATCTCACAGTCTCCCTCACCAACTGTGACCATCATGTGCAAAATGCATCTGTAAGCTATTTTTTAGTAGCCCTGCTAGCTTTTCTACTTATACCGTAAGATGGCTTGTAAAGAAGCAAACAACACAAACGTCTGGTACCTTAGTTCAAGATTAGTTTGACCTCTCTGGAGGAGAGTAAGAGGAACACTTGTTGGAGAAGTGGAAACATTTGCATATGTGAAAATAATTATGAAAGACGCAGACTGAATAAAGAATTGTAACAATTAATATGTACTGTCCTAATGAATATGACATTACACATGAATAATAATGCAAAATGATGCACTACTGCATAACTTTTAGCCGATTGGACTTGAGCCTCTGCAACGATCCCTTAAATATAAGTTGTTACCTCAAACTCTTCATAATGTTGGAAGAGAGTTGGGGTGCAGGTATCCATAGGCAATAGCAGACACCCTGTCCTGCAGGTCCCTGTGGTCTGTTGAGTTTTATCTGATGCGACCACTTTTTCTCTGGCGTTCGCAGACTGCTGATGTTTGTCTCATCCCCTCACCAATGTTACCAGCAGTTTGTGCATGTGCCTCGTACCTGTCTTTGAGCTGCAGTCGCAGAAATCTGAGCGGTATGGAAAAACACTGGGGAAAAGCAGAACTATCAAGTGTACTTTGAGTTTCCAAAGTAGATAAACCAATTCTGAAATGTGACTCAGATATTAACTGATGGGATTATAGTCCAGTTGAGCTGTTTCTGTTTTGGATGGGTACATTTGTAAATAATCATATTACGATCGTTTGACGGATACTGAGGTTCTGGTATGATTTATATTAGAGGGAATGATCATTTTTGGATTATATTTTCAGCCCCCCCCCCCCAAAAAAAAAAAATATATATATATATCTAAATTATTTTCTCTGCCTGTATCAAACAAACACGTTTGCTTACCTCTGTAGAATATGATTTGTTAGCACATTTTACCTTCACCATCCAAAGAATTTTCAGTTCTTGCAATTGGGATATTTCACTTGACCATATTGATGTTTCACTGAAAATCATTCAGCCCCGAAGTCACATCAACCTGCTTTATGTTACAGACACAAGAGGTGGTCCTGTGGCTCCGGCGCTCTGATTCAAACATGTAATGTATTCAAAGGCATTTTGGTGAAGGCGTTTTTCCCCCTTTGAAAGGAATTCAAAGCCCTGGCTGTCAGAAAAATAGCCAAATGATTTTGGGTTGGAGCTAAGCCTTCTTTTGCCTTTATGCATTTTCAAGCATAAAGGCAAAATCAACCTCTAAATCTCTCACACAAACTCCTTTTCTCTACGTCTGGCTGAATCCCTCTTCTCTGCCTCCTTTATTTTCCTTTTTCCATTTCTCGACTGCCTTGAAAGTCATTGATTCACCCATCTACCAGAGAAAATGTCTGTGCAGGAAAAAGACATGACGGCTTGCTGGAGACCTTGAGGGCCTATTCATACATATACAATGACAGAAGGTTCGCTAAGGTCTCCTGGGTTTAATGTGTTTGTCTTTAATCCCCTCAATTTATGCAGACTATGAATAGCTTTCAAAGTAAACTGTTTATTGTGCTTGTTGTTTGCAATTTGGTTGTGTGCTATTATAGATGTAAAATGCTTGCCTAATGCTCCTGGTTCAGCTTTTTATACACAACAGAAAAACTCTTAAAAAGAGTGTTTGTCAAGGTTTAACAGTTTTGAATGGGACCAGCTTGATGCCACACTTGAAGTTACTACTGTGAGTCTGTTTGTTAACGCTAAACTTATTAAATCAGTTTTATAGCTGTACACATCTGTATATTTTGAAGTCCATACAGTTTAACAATTAGAAGAAGACAAGAGAGCCTCTCATTCCAAACTTTGAAAAATGATAATTCAATTTCTGATGTAAGTTGTAGTCGGCAGCTGTTCTGTTATTTTATAATTGAAGACTGGAATATTTCTTAAATGTTGAACTTGAATTCAAACCAACATTTCTTGTTAATTAGAAATGCATTTGGCTTTGTATCAACAGTAAATCAGTAACAGCTCATTAAGCGCTGCTTCCTGTGTTGTATGTAGGTGGTTTTACACCTTCAAATAAGAATCAATTAGCTGAGTTGAATTGTTTTTTCTTACATGATAATGAATGAATGAATTTAGTTTTAATTTAGCTATGTGTGTTTCTGTCTAAGTAGCTTAGTTATCAGGCAATACTGGTAACTGTCATTAATAAAAGTTAGATTATAGTTTATTTCACTTTAGTTAATAGTTATTTCCCTGTTATCAAACGATGAACAACTTATTAACAACAACAAAACAATTTATTAAGCAATGAAGCATGATGTTTATAGTACTCTGTAAATACTCTGAAGTTCATCCATAAACATTATTTGAATGACTTTTATAAGTAGATGCAAGGGATTTTTTTTTATAAACCTTTATAATAGCTTCATAAATGGCTGAAATTGTCAAATAGTCTCATTGTTTGTTAGAAGTCTCACATCCTGTACTGAAGAATTCTATTATATGTAAAACATTTATTGTCAAAGGGATCAGAACTGTTCACAGTACAGATACTTAATCTAACGTAAGCTTTGCAAAACAGCTCAACATCAGTTTCTATAGATATATAGATTATAATTATTAGGCTATAGCTCAGGGGACTTTATCTGAAAAGTCGGTGGTTCAATCACGTCCTTGGGCAAAACACAGATCCCCAAATTGCTCCCAGTGGCTGCTCAGTTGGTGTGATTTGGAGAGCACTGAACTATAGTGGGGCGCCTCACATAGGAAAAGTGCTTAAGTTAAGTGTGGTTAAGTGTGAGATGTGGTTTTGTTAGTTATACAGTTTATAAATCATAACAGATATGATATCTTACATATTCTTTTAGTTGCAGCTGTACAAGCTACATATGAGTCCAGATGAAGTGTCTGCTGTAGGAGGATCCATTTTTTAATCAAGCAAAATCAATAAACACATAATTAATTATGCATCTATTTGAAAAGATAATGGACTATTAAGTGGACGCTAACTTTTGTGATATCGTGGACAAAAATTCTCCTGCTGACTGTGATCATTCTGCTTTATCTTACCCTTCAACTGAGAGTCGGGTGACCTCAGTTAAAGTCTAGTGTATGAATAGTAATGACGCAAGTGCAGGCCTTAATTCAGATAAAATTCATCCCAGGGTGATTATAGCAAAGATTGCTATCTCTGGATCTCAGTGTCATCCTAAGACCGATGAAGAGACAAAACAGCGTGACCTTTGACCCCCTCAACTCAAAGGCACAAATGAGATACAGCTGGAGAAGATGCGACATGTGATGTTGCTGCGTATAAGCCGAGGTTTCGGCGCCACAAAGGGCTCTCAAGATGCGTACGTTTTTCAATGCTGAACTCTTGCTGCCACTCTGACAGACGGTTTTCCTCGAGCTGACTGGCAGAGAGGTCGCGGTTGACGGAGCTGTCCAGGGTCCTGACCTCTGCTGCTGCTGCTGCAGTCTTAATATGATGAGTGGCTCAAAGCTCGCAGCTACTTGAATGATTTAATGTAAGTGCAGTTAAATTTAGGTCAATTATTTATTCAAAATACATATTAGTATTCATTGAAATTACAGTCACTCTTCTCCAGAACATGCTTTGTATTTTTGGCTGTCTTCCCCTCGTCAGGATGATGTCTGAGCCAGTTGTCTATTGATTAGTCATGTGACTGGCAAATTGCCATACATACTAAGGATACTAGAAAGAAAGAAAAACGGAGAGAAAGAAAGAAAGAAAGAAAGAAAGAAAGAAAGAAAGAAAGAAAGATAACATATCTTGTTCTGCTGCATCAGTGTTTATCCTTTTGCGAATCGCAGATATTAATATATTAAGATATTAATGTTTTGTATCCATGAGATTCACATTTGTGGTTCTTCAGCAAAATGGCTCGACAACAATTTAATGGACTGCCATGAAATGCGTTACACATGTTCCACACTGAATTCTAATCACTTTTATGATCCTCTGCCCAGTTGCCAGGGTAAGTGTTGAGTGTTTCTGCAAATGACTGATTGATTCACATCTGTAAGTGCCATAGGCTGCGTATCATATTGACATTTCAACAAAACACGTCATATCATGTTCATGTTCATGACTTGACTGTCATGTCAGGCGATGGAGGTGTAAGGACTGCTTTATAACACCCATAGATAGTTCTGACAAGGTTCCATTTGTTTGAGGTGGCAAAATTGGACGTTTTTTGCAAGACTTAGTGAAAGCTCCATCTGTGTTGGTGATGACAAAAACAAGTTTTTACATCCAAAAACGACCTTTCCCAAACTCTGACCAAGTGTTTTTTTTTTTGTCTAAACCTAAACAGAGCATAGGCACAGCATTGCAATGAGGGAAAATGTAATATTTAACCGCAACATAACATAAATAAATGTAAAGCTTCATCAGGTCACACCCCTGTATATTTAGATCTGCAGGCGATGAAGAAGGGTTTTTCCTGGCAGAGCATCGGCGCCACAGATCTTGTGAGAACGGCCTCTGTGTTGTTGCCTGCTCGGAGCATTGTTCCTATTAATCAGAAAGCCATTTGTGATGCCGCATTAAACCCTCAGATGTCTAAAATGTGACAAATGATGATTACCTGGGGGAAATCGATGATGATCACCCCACTATTAATGGTCCCTCCGCGGGAACAGCATCCATCGACGCACAATTCTGGCAAGATTCACCGGCAGAGAAGGAGCTCTAATTTAGAACTAGCTTTGTGTCGGGCTATTCACTTCATCACTGGGGTTTGGGGAAGGGATCCAGTTAAAAAAAAAACCATAACAATAACAAAAAAAACAACAACTTGCATTTGCTTCCTCATGCCTCTTTTGACATCTAAGAGAAAGAAAACAAAACCTGCATTGTCTCATCCCGTCACAGCGGATACAGTGTTGTGTGAGAACAGCTGGTGAGTCAGAGTGTGTAGTATTGGATTGCAGAGAGAAAATGAAGGGGGGTAAAATAATTACTTGATGGCGTATGGATGCTGTGTAGTGAGTTTCTTCAGTGTCACAGGCATCCTCACTCATCCCTTCTTGCCCTTGGCCCCTCTCAGGTCAGCGATGGCCGATGCGCTCAGGCGGATTTGAATGTGGCCATGTGTTTGTCTCCTCGTCTCTCTCGGGGATGAAATCCATATGTCACCTGTAATTTATGGTATTGCTCTTTGCATGTTCGCACATATGAATAAGTTATCATATGAGAGTGTGACTACAGTGCTTTGAGATGATACGGTGAGGGCTTTAATGTTTGTGTGTGTCCTGTGTGAGCCCGAGATCAGGTGTGTGGGGCAGACAAGGGCCGAGGGGGGTCTTTACTTATGCATGAGGCAGTGCTTTTCCAGCTGATCACTGATTTGATTTGCCATGTGAGATCGCTCCTGAGGTCTGTCTGACTGTAAACCCTTGCAGTGAAAACATCTCTGTGTGTGTCTCCTGCATCAGAATACATTTGTGCCTTTATCACGGAGGATTTTTCACACTTTATATTTAGTTTGTTTGCTCCAAAAATATTTGCTTCTTTTCCCTTTGTTTTATTTACCTCAGCTGGTGTTGGTGACTGTGGATGTCAACCATTCTGGCCTTTTGTACTTATGATAGAAAGGGTGATGGCTATTTTTAATGTAATGTCTGCTTTGTCAGTTAATATTAAAAATATTGAGGAGTGCTCCCGCATGTGAAAAGTAGTATAAAGCCTTTTGTGGCTCCTGAGGAAGCTGCATGTTGTCAGGCCTGGGTTTGAAAGAGGACACAGATGCAGAGTTGGAGCAGTTAAGGAAGGCTTTTATTCTGAAAATACTCTTCTTTTTCTCTTAGACAGAGTGACAAATGAACTGGCTATGAAAATCTCTTCTTATTCTAGGTATGTAAGAAGTCAACAAGGAAACAAAACACACAACCAAACACTGAGGCAAAAGACCTCAATCAGATAAAACAAAAAAATCTCTCCAAAGGAGGCAAAGAAAAAGTCTATGAACTAAACTACTCTGTGAGACTTGGCTATGAAAATGTATAACAAAAAACACTCCAATGGAGGAAGACGAATCGGCTACAAACTGAAACTACGCTACACGACTGAGCTGTAATAATTACGAAACAAAAGGGCACTCCAACGGAGGCAAACAAAACGGCTATAAATTGAGCACATCTACAATACTGAACTGAGAAAATTATCAACACAAAATCACTCTTCTAAGAGGAAAAAGGATTCAGAATACAAACGAGGTAAATGTAGCTTGGAACAAGACAAGGGCTGTGAAGACTGGCACGACTAGAACGAAACACTCTGGCACAGGACAAAGGGAGATGCAGATGATAAGACACATGAGGGTAATGGGGAACAGGTGGACACAATCAGGAATCAGGGGAGATGATCAGACCGGTGACACATGAGGAAGGTCAAGTGACCTGAAATGAAAGGAGAGTTACTTTTCAAAATAAAACAGGAAGCCACGAAACAAAATTCCTGAACGAGACAACCCTCAACGCGGTGTGACACACGTTGGCTGTGTCCCAATTCAGGGTCTGCAGCCTTCGGAGTGCGCATTTGAAGTGCAATTACGTCACAACGCTGCGCGAAGGCTGTCCCAATCCAAAGGGTCCTCCAAATGCACCCCACAAATGCGCCCTGCTTTTACCTGTTTTTGGAGGCTGCAGCGCTACTACCCTTTGTAGTCTCACATATCATTGGGCGCCCGAAGAGAAGAAAGAAAGAAAGAACCTCAAGTGGCCCAGATCTTGCATTTAAATGTAAGTATTGGGTTTATACTCGGTTTTTACTCATTTGAACATCCATAAACTTCAAGGGACATTAAAACCTCAGAATGTCAGTTAAAATACGTTGGAAATGCTCAGCTTGATGCCTTTGGAAGTAAAGCTTTAAAAGCCTTTACTTTCAAACGTTAGACGTTCAGACTTATGTCTTATATCTTATTGTGACTGTGGAGATGTTATAGACTATTTTTACTTCATATACATAAATGGACCAAGATGAACAGATTTAAATCAGGTTGTGATCACTGCTTTAATTCCACACTGTAGAGCTGTAAAGTCTAGTTAAATGTTTGAATTGAATAAAGAGCTAAGTTTATGATTATCCTTATGATGATTATATTGTTTTGCTGTATTAGAACTCTTTTGTCTGTTGACGAAAAACACAAAACGTCTTTTACATTTCATTGTGTTTTAGGGAGCAAACAGAGAGCTTCATCACTGTCCGAGGTCAGAACCAACATTTATTCACAGGGCAAAACATTCCGCCGCGGCTGGATGGAAGTATGGCAGTAATAGATAAATAATAAATAATAGATAATGAATAGCTAATGTGTCAGACCTGATGTCACAAATCTTTGCATCCCTGTGCTAATGTGATCTTGTGTTGACCTTTTCTCTTGCTTCTCTCTGTGTTCAGAACAGTTCTGGAAACAATGGGCCTGCAGGAGAAGGTAGAGCCCAGCAGGCCAGAAACAAGTGGGACCATTTAAAGAACAAGTACAAAGTAGCTGCAGGTTTGAATGATGATGTGTAAACTAAATTCTATTTGTTTTACCCATGCAAATTAATAAATAATTTGCTGAAATTTGCTGACGTGATTGATTTGCACTGCCTTAGGATTGTCCTCATGGATGAGGTGTTAGGATAGAGGCCTTCCACTGCCCACCCCCCCGTCCTAACTGCCTCCATCCCTGAGGACACACCAGGGCCAAGTGACCAGGTGGAGAAGGAGAGCCAGCCAGGGCCGAGGAGGAAGAGGAGGAGGGAGGATGAAGGAGGACATTAGGCTGCAGAGAGGATGGAGAGGCTCTTCTCTGCTCCAGAGGACAATCCTTACATTATTTCTGTTGTTATTTAGTTAATTTATGAGTTCTTTTTAAATGATTTGTTCATAATTGTTCATTTTATATAATTCATTAAAAATAAAATATTGTTCTATTGTTACACATTTTCTATTCCATTTAGCATTTACAACTCAAGTACAATTTATAACAGCAAACGGCATCAAGTGCTGCTGTTCAGGGACAACAAGGGATTGAATTTTTTCTTTCATTAGTAAAGGGATAGTTCGGGTTTTTTGAAGTGGGGTCATATAAAGTACATATCTATAGTCGGTCTGTTCCCTACCGTAATCACCAATCAGCGCAGCCTCAGTTTCGAGGAGTAGAGAGCCGCTCCAGCCCAGACGCTCAGCTTTGTACTGCAGTGAACAGGGAGAGAAAAAGCGAAATTGACCCCACCTCAAAAAACCCGAACTATCCCTTTAAGGTCTTAACATTTACAACTATTTACACTACTTATTCAATGATAATAATAATAATAATAATAATAATAATAATAATAATAATAATAATGATAATAATAAAAGATTATTACAACAATCAAACCTATCTACCAAACAGTTTATATTAACGTAATGTATCGGTATGTTAATGACCTCAAACTGTTATCTAGCTAATAATGATGATATACAGTCATCACACTATGAAATCAGTATTTACTTTTGAATGATAAGTTAAAGCAAACAGTTCTCTATGACCAGTTAAAGTATTTTAATGTAAGCAAAATGCCACTCATTCTCGTGCTCCAGTTTCTCAAGCATGAAATTTCTCTGCAAGTTAAATACCTTTAAGTTTTGGTCTCTCTGTTGGACAGAACAAACAAAGTTTGTTTTGTGTAACCGTCAGATTTAACAAATGTGTTGCCAAGCAACATAGTTGCCAGTATACATGTTTTGGCTTGAAATACTTGTTTTTGTCACCATAAACTCATCTGTAAATTGCCCAGGCGTTTTATTTTCTGGCCAATTTATTGTCCATTAATATGAGCAACGTTAGAAATTCCCCCTCTGCTGGTGCATGACTCATATAGACATACAACACAGTGCAAAAAAGAACATGACATATATACATTAATTAATTGTATGCAGTTAAAAAATCAAATTCCTTCCCAAAAAAACAAGTCTTGCCGATCTCTTGAACTTGTTTTGTTAACATCAGTGTTTCCAGCAGTTCACTTTCGTTGTATTTCTTGGTGCATAACTTCCACCTGTAGATCAGCGGAATAATGTAATGCCATTGGCAATAATGTGTATCACACCACCCACAGTCACCTAGATGACACGAACAAAACGCTGCTCTATAGCAAAAACTTTAAAAGTGTACATGTACAAATTATCATAAACATTGTTAGTTTCTGTCCTGTGCAATCTGGATAGCATGTAGCATCTGTGCGTGTGTTGTTTCCTGCTTGTTGTTCTGTTGACGAACAAAGCCGAGTGGCTAAACACCAATGAAGTGGTGGTGGAGGTGCTAAAGAGGTTAGGAGAGACTCTCATTGTCCTTCCACGAAGCAATCACAGGGCCAGAAGAAGATTGTGTACGAGAGAGCAGACACAGAGAGGACAGTGTGTGTGTGCGTGTGTGTGAATTTACAGTGTGTGTGTGTGTTTGTTTTTGTGTGTGACAAAGGGGGAGATGGAAAGGGAGGGGGAGATAAAGAGAGAAATAGGTATAAGAGAGAGGGAGGAGATGAGGGGATGGCGAGAAAGAAGGAAGAGAGGTGGCAGGCAATAAAGCGCCCCATCAATCTGGTAAATGAGTGTCCTTCCAGCAGAGGGTACTCGGAGAAATGCAGCCTGCTCCTTGTTCATCAGTCACAGGTTTAGCACTTATCCGCGCTATCTCCCCCTCCGCTCCGTCACTTCCTCACCAGAGAAAGTAGCAGTTGAACAAACGCTGCATGTATGGGTCACTCTACAAATTAGACCCCATTTACTTACAGTATGAACTCGTCCACGTGCTACCTTGGAAGGACCGTACCAGGTTTCAGTTTAAAGGATCACCCTGAAACTGACGCCATATCTGCAACCCAAAGATCTGCATTGATTTCTCGAGGGTAATTAATTTTGTTGCCAGTGTCCAAAAGCGTGATGGTTACTGCATGCGTAAAACTTTCATTCTAACAAAACCTACAAGACTATCAGCCTTATTTTTACAGCATCTGTCAGACGTGCGCTCCAGAGTGACATTGATTCTCTGGGAACGACCTCATTTGGGTCAAACTGCTGATAATGAGGCTGCACTGATCAATATTTTTATGAACAACGGATTAAATTACTATGTGTGATGTGAAATGTGAAGTGAGTGAATCACCAGACTCAGCACTTTCTCTAAGTTTTAGCCTCTTTCAGCTCATTGCTTTGGTTTGGAAGTCTGAGACTTCACTGTTCCTGTTCATGCTCATTGCCCCGTTCAACCAGTTTTCGGCCATGACTGGCAGCTTTTTTTGAGTAGACATGCTTCGATAATTAAATCCGCCGGCGGTGAACTCAGTGAAGCATTTTTAGCAGGTGAAGAGCAAGATTGCTGTCTCAGGAGTTGGTTAAGAACGGGCAAGAGGTAAAAGTCAGTGAATATAAGTCTTGGTCAAATTAATGCTAATGTTTCTCTGTACTTGCTGGATTTACCATTTATTAATGATGGTTATCATAAAGTGTTCCCATGGGTTCATCAGTGCAAAGATATCTCTTTCACCTACATGCAGTCGTGTAATTGTTGATATAAATACATCTTAATTAGAGCCACTATGAGAGAAGTAATTATAATGACAGTAGGAAGAGCACAGTGTCAACATAAATCAGCCACGAAGGGAACAGAAGGCACACGAATTTAGCCACAGATGGATAACTTTCATGAAAAAGTGAAATCTCTGAGGAGCTTTAGATGCTTGGGGAGTTTTTAGCGGCATTCTTTGCTAAATGCAATGTTTTGCATATTTGGGAGCTTTTGTAATTTATTTTTGTTCAGAGCAAAGCCGAATGCCGTTGTCAAGGCCGAGCTTTGTTGCTGGAATTGCTTTGTGATGATATGATGCTCGGAGCGCAAAGCGAGCCAAGCGTTTGTCATTGTTGTCACAAGTATTGTGACTCGACCACACAATCCCATGGCTGTTAGCGGTGGCGACAATGTGAGAAACAGTAATACACTTCTGAGATGAATGTTAAGTCTCTTTTCTGTGCTCGCACAATGATGTGAATGTTTGATATCAGTGTCAGTCATATAGTCAGAGTGAGCGAAATCATACACAGATTAGAGTTTCATGAATGGGGGATGTGGCTACTCATGTCTGCGTGTTTTGTGCTCTAATATCAGCTTTCTGTAAGAGTACAATATCTCCATGGCACATGGGTGGTTACTCTTTTTGTGGTGCTGAGCCATATTTTATGCCTTTTCTTTCACCACCGATGTGATTCAGTGTACTTATCAGTGCACAAAAACTGAATGAATGTATCAAAAATCCCATTTTCTGTCGCTTGTAGAAAAATATGACTAGAAAAATGTCCCTCGGGTAAGTCGAGAGTTCTTTTGTACGATCATGATATGGCGTTCTTTCTGTCCAAGAATAAACTGGACTGTTCCCAAGAATAAATAGCAGAAAGGAACAATTGTGTGTTTAATTAGCCTCGCATCTTTGTATAATTAAACAAATGGCAAGTGAAAATGATCCTCACAGTAGATGCACACTTAACAGCAAGCACCTAGAAAGGAAAAATCCAAACTGAAAGATAAAATGAAATCACCACCAACAGATCACAGCGAATATTGCTCATAATTTTACATGAAGTTTAGTTGTTATCCAGTCATCCGACAAAAGGCTGAAAGGAAACACTCAGTAAACCAGGGCATCGGTAGCTTTAACTGTGGAGAAATGTGAAATTACCACTGAAAACTGGCAAGCAGCAACTTCCTGACCTTACACTGACCTATAAAGGCCACACAGATGGACGTTCAGACATGTTGAAAGAGGATCCAACTAAACTCTTTCTGTCACTTGCTGATGGCTGACATCAAAATGTTTCGCTGATAACAGTAATTTACTCGATGCTTTGATTCCTTTAATAATTGCCGTGATCGTGCGGCTCACACACCTTTCCACAGGCACAGCTCTGTGGCTCTGACTTCAGACAAGAACACCCAGGAGACAGGCCCAGTTCAACGCTGTGTCCTGCAGTGTTAAACAGTCCCACAGGGATGGACTCTCAAATCCTGTCTGCTCTTCTTTTAAAAGCTGCCGCACTGGGCCATCTGGCTGCAGATGAAGCAGAGCAACCTGTCCACTGCTGTGGTCTGCAGTCCTCTCAGCTCCTGTCATATTTTTAGTGAAAATAAACAGTGTTTATGCTGCAACCCTGCAATCACCTTTACTTTGTTCATCTCGAATAAAGAGAAACAGAGAAATTGAAAAGAAGACATTCATATTTTATAGTTTCTAGAATCCTGTTACCACGAATGACAGACACTGAACAACAACCCATTTTAGCTTTCTTGCTTACAAACAACCACATGTCTCATCCTTCACACAGCTTGTTGAACAAGTGACCAAGCAAACAAATGAAGTACACAACTATCGCTTTGAGGTCTTAGTAGCTAATCAGCCAATCAGCTGAGGCACGTTACATGGATTATAAACACAACTGAAAATGTCACCTCGCTCTGATTATGGTGGGGTCCTTACTCTACAATAGCACTGCTAACAACACGCTGTCTGCCCATGGCTTGTAAAGAACTGCACAAGTTTGCTTAGTTTTTCTATTGTTCCCCTGCTGGTGCTCAGCCTGCCAGCTGCTGTCAAACAAATGCGTCTGGCTCTGATGAAAAGAAGCTTTTCTGATATTTACATACAGACTTCTTTTCTCCCTTATAAGACTAGTAACAATACTTATTTAAAAATCAAGTTGAGATTATATCATGGTATGGTGGTAATATATATAAACATTTCTCCGGTATTCTCTGTATTTTGTATTGCTTATATTGTGGTTCTTGGTAATCAGTTGTTATCATGGGTCGTAAAACGTGGTAAAATTGAAGGCATGTTATCTGTTTTTTTAATTTTATTTTGAACATGACTTGTATTTTGCTGCCATATATAATTTATTAATTATTAAAGGGTATTTGTTATAATCACAAGTGTCATTTTAAGTCTAGACTGCGTTACAGCATGATGGACTTCCATTATTAATATATGTCATAACTAAAACTTAAGCCACTGATGTCATTACATCTATCCTCAAATCCTCTGACATTACCCAGCACACTATAACCCTGCATCTTTTGTACTTAATGCTGCACCTGACAGCTTCACCGAGGTGAACGCCAGTTAAACTGCACTGCTCCACCTACGCTGATCTCAGCTGGTTTTCTCCCTCTAAGATACAATTTTTCTTCATCCTTAGCCATGTCAGACAGGGTGCACTCTTGCATTTGTGGCAGAAATGAATGCTCGACTATAGAATTCCTTGGCCAGAAGAATTTTGCAGTGTGGACTGTGGCGTTGCCATGGTAACAGCCCATCGGCCTATGGGTAATGAAGTATTTGACATATTAAACCAAGTGAAATGCAATTTCACAGGAACAGAGATGGAATATCACCATACATGCAGTGCTGTATGTGTACAGCATCTAATGTGGTTTAGTTTATAAAGAACTTTTTGGTTTTTAGTTTAATTCCTACTATGGTCTTTGCAGTTGGAAGAAATACTTTCAGACCCAGCAGTATCCCCACATTACATTGTTGATTGTGGATTTAAGATGTCAGACTGTTCACAAAAGAAGAGTGAAACTGTAATCATTTTTTCATGCCTTCATCTTATTGTATTCTCTTCCACTCTTGAAGCTTTGGTTATAAAAGGCTTTTTTTTCCATAATGGAGCAGCTCTCCACTTCATCACTGGGGGAAGTTAAATATGTAGATGCTCTACTGTACTATAATCCCAGTGTGTTGGCAGGCACATCATGAGCTGCGAATATATATATATAACTGAGAATGAGTCAAGCTGGTGTGTGACACAGTTAGGATTACATTTGCAGACTTGTCCCTTTTGCTGTTGCCAATAAACTCTGTCTCGCCGCTGAAATCTGTAAAGTGAATGAAAAACAATGTGACCCTGGATGCATTTATATGTTGGATAATACGCCCCCTTCTTCAAAATAGCAGGGAAGGAAGAACAAATGTAAAAAAAAGAAAAAAAGAAAAAGCTGTGTAAAATAAAGTTAACCTCCAGCTGCTCGAAGCCCAAAAACAGCATCTAAACCCACAGAAAGATGTTCTATTTTCACTTCGCCCGCTCCATAGGCTTAGCCACTCATCTCAGTTGCGAGATGACAGCATAGTCAGGGATGAATTAGTCTGACGCTGCTCTGGCTAAACGCTGCCCATCATACCCCGTCTTGGTTGCTGCCGTTGATCCACATTTACTCTGCTTCATGTCCTTTGGTGTCAAGCATGCATCGGATCACCGACCAGCAGGAGAGCACCGACTGATCAGCTTTGTCAGGAGTGAGATGGCAGCAATAGCAATGGAAATACTCCCAGCGCTCTCTCAAGATGGAGATACAGTGCGTCATCTGTGAGACGTGCACTGCGAGGCAGAGTGTTCAGTGTCAGCCTACAGCCTGCTAACAGGTTTCTACAGGGCATTCTGAGAATTCGTGGATGGCGATGTCTGGAGCCTCTGCTGCTCAGGAATCCTATTGTCAAGTTCAATCAGGCGAATTCCGAGCTGCACTGTTTTGTAGGAAATTCCCCGATTAGCAAATGTTCTAGCCAGACTTCGAGCTCGGATGTGTGTGAGATGCTCCAGGATTTGAAAGCTCTCCACACCTCTGGCCAATGACAAGGAGCTGGTGGATGATAAATGAACTAGATGGTCATTAGTGTGTTGGACTTGGTGTCCCTCATAGTAGGATTTATAATTTGGCCGAGCATGTTGCCGTTGCCATGCAGTGTGTTGTATCATAACTTAGTCATTGTTTGGCTGGACATGATTACTCTCCAACATAAATACAGGAAAGATCCCAGAGCATCCCTCTTCCTAACCAGCAAAACATTCGGCATCTCAAAGAAGAAAGAGTTGAATTATCATGTTCCTTTGACAGCAGTATCCTCTAATCATGCAGAGTGCGCATCCAGAAGACAGGACTTAGTGTTAATGGCAAAAAGGAAGTGTTGAACCACGGCCTTGGTCATTGTGCCTCGCTCTGGCCCCAAGCTTGTCCCAGCCCCAGCTATGACCAACGCTCCCCCTGCTGAATCTCCATCGCCCTGAAGCTCCTTTAGTAACACCAGCCTGCTCTCACAGCTGGTGAAATGGCCTGCCTCATCCGCTAGCGGCAGTGACTGTTCAGAAATATTTTTTTGAATGTATCTGATGCTCAGTTTTTCTGTTTTTTTGGCCAGAAGTCCTGCATTTGTGTCCGCCAAGCAGTCAGATGCACTGCCCACATTTTAAGTATCCTCTTCCTCATTGAAGGCAGATGATTTTGTCAGCGAACACATAACGGACAGCTCTCTGATTTATACAGACTCGTCTTTCAATTCCACTGGCACTATGCTCGATGCAGATGGACGAGGCAAAGATAAATCCAATGTCCAAACATAAGAAAATCCATGAATTTAAACCTCTGATTAAGGTACTCACCACTTACACTCACTCACTGCTTTATTACTCCAAGAAAAAAAAGACTGGCTGATTTCCAAGATGCAGGAATATGACATCAAAATATCACTTTGTAATCCGGAAAGGTTGCACATTTACATTCAGAATAAAACAGTAGACTACACACTACCTGCTAAGTGTATTGTTGTGGGCCAGACGTTGATTTAAAGCACAGAAAAAAATGAATTGCCATCCCCAATAACTGGTCTATCCGTAGTTAAAAGCATGTTGATTTATTTTCATTTTGTCATCTGTGTTTCAGTTTTTTAAAAGCCGGTTCAGAATATACTTCACCTTTCTGGATTCTGCTCCTGACATTTGCCCGAATGATTGACTAAACATGCCATGTTGAGACTGCACGCTGCGATGTATTCAGTACTAACAGTTATAAACGTGATCCCATGGCTTCTCCTGATCCTATTACGTTCATTGCTGGCTTCATTGCTTTGATGTTCATTCTAATTAGACCACTTTGCAGCCCTTTGTAGGAAAAAAATTATTTCCGCGCATTTTTAATATGACCTTGGTGTAATCCTCACAACAGCCTCTTCTCCTCTTTAAGTGTGGCTCTTAATGGACAGATACGCTCCTCCTCCAGCCCTCCGCTTTACCCTGCCTTACCATGGCTGCTGCAGTTGAACCGCTCTGCCTGGTCATGTGTAGTACGTGCTGAATCCTAAATCCTGATACCGTTGGATGCTCTAATCCCTTCACATCACAGAGAGCAAAACAGCATATTAATTTAGTTTTGTTTTTAGTGCTGGAGCCAATTTGCGTGGTGAGGGACAGCTGCTGTGAGATTGCCTGATCTTACCTCCCATAGGATTTATGTTGGACCATCTCTGAGAAATCCGTTTACTATGACCCCCCGGGCTGCTATAGGAAGTAGCTGAAGCTGCCGTGGTTTATGGTAATGCGACTGCAGAGCCCAGATACAGCAATACGTTGCTCTATGTGTTTGAATAAACACACTGTGGATCAAATACAGGGTATACTGTTTTAGATTAACCTTATTTCGTATCTAATGTGGTCTAGATTTGTATCACGTTAATTGTGATCCGGATTCTTTTTTGTCCTCATGAATGAAACTCAGAGAGAGGCTTGAAATGAGTGGACACCAGCAACAAGGATCATGGTTTTTGTTTTATGTACATGTGATTAAATGCGTTGAGATCACTTTCCTGCTGCATGTTGGAGAAAGTCCAGCACTCTGGGGGGTCAGATAGCTTTGAATGAGATAAACCACACACAGCCCCCAATCAGATGGATAGATTTAATCCAGCCTGAACAGAATTGACCCCAATATCTTGAAAATGGGTTAGAAATGCAAGATACAGTTGTGCAGAGCACGGTGCAAGACAGCAGATTAGTTCAAAACTCAAACAAAGCAATTGTGCTACATCCTGTGGCGTAACATTGTCTGTATTGCCTTTTCTGTTTCCAGAGTAGACTGAAGCGTTTTCCTCTCTAAGCCCGAGCCCCCGGGACTATTAAAGCTTTGACAGCATTTTAAACGAGCACTGGTGGAGGATTCACCCTGGCAGCTACTAACCAATAGCATGCAATAATTCCCTGGGGGTCCAGTGGCTGCGCTGGATATATGGGTAGCGTGTTTTAACAGTGTATACACTGGGCTGTGCATGCTTAGGATGCATGACACAACAGCACATGACTGCAGAGGTTAACGCGCAACACGCAGCTTATTGGCTGCTTTATGTCCTGTTTCGCCTGAGACCAATACAGTGTCAAAGTCATTTCGTCAGGGAGGGAAGTTCACAGCTCCTACCGCCCACCCTACAGCTGCTGCTACAGTTGCTGCTGTTGCTGTTTCTGCCACAAAGACACATTTCTTTTCAAACCTGGAATTTTTGCCTTTTGATTTGAGGCCTATTATTTTATTAATATTCTAATCTCACTAGCGAGTCATGGTAGTAATTTACACATCCTGACATTCCCACATTATTGCATGGCTATCCAAAAGGCCAATATTAGTGTTACAGCCTTTTTTTCTATTTTTAATTAAACGCATAAATGTTAACCCGTGCCATGCACTCAATCTTGCAGAGTCACTGAACTGGATCGCTGTGGTCAGGCAGCGCTGAAGTGCTGGCACAAGATGTTACCAAATGAAAACATGCAGAGAGGAACCAGCAGCACTACAGTGAGGATAGTAAATGGCCCAAGGGAAAAGTGCAGGCGCTCTCTGTCTCTCTCTGTCTCTCTCTCTCTCTCACGCTCTCTCTCTCTGTCTCTCTCTCTCTCTCACGCTCTCTCTCTCTCTCTCTCTCTAATTACACTTCAGTGCGTGCAGTGGTGAACGAGGGAGAGCGCTGCACTGGGATCGCTTTAATGGGCAAAGCACTGATGAGAATCCTATGAACACCAAATGCTCCTAGCTCTGAATATTTCAGCAGGCGTCACATTTTGCGAGAAACATCCCCCGTGCTCAACAATGTGAAAGGAAGATGCTTTCAGATTTTTTTGAAGGCGTGCATGCATGCCATCCACAAAGTTCCCTCAGCTCCCTGACAAGCCAGGCACTGAATGAGATAAGCAGGTGTGTTGGATAGCTTCTACTTACAGTAAATACAGGGGAGCAGGATGAAAGCCGTCAGCTGCTCCAGCCTGTGCTTTAATGTAAAGCATGCTTGACTAACTGTCTTCCCCATAGTCTTACCATACTAACATACGCAAAGCAGCCCCACATTATTAACGGGTTAGTCTTCAGGTCTTATATACAACCTGAATAGAGTCATTTTTAAAAGAAACTGTGTACATCTGTAGCTCCACTGTAGATAGAAAGAACAGATAGATATGAAGTACACACTGTTTTAACAAGTACAGTTTTCCTACAGTTGATTCTTTCTTCTAGCCATTTTAACAACCTCTGCCTCTTCCTTTGACGTGTTTGACCAACACTTGGCAGTCACATCCCTTCTACAGAGAAAAAAGTCTAGATAAAGCCTCTTGCGTGTATAAATGTTGTTTAAATGAATAAATGGTTGGTTGGATGTTGGATATATACTGCTACGCTGTCAGACTCACTCCATTATATCTCAGTATCTTTAGCGCCTCCGGCTTTTTGGACTCTCAATTGTGCTGATAATCCTTGAACAATAGAAACAGAAATAAGTCTCATTGTGTAACTTAAATGTGTACACGTGATGTTAAACCCTCCTGGTTATGGACTTGGACTTTTAAGCAACACAGAAACAGAAGAGACTGAGGAGGGTGTATTGTTGTTTTGTGGGTAATGGATGTTCCTTTATGGGTTTTGTCTTTTTTTGGTCATGTTAAAGAAAGTATCACATTTTGAGAACCATGTTTTTTTCCTTCCTCTCCCAGCTGATCGTTGGATGAAGATCAATATCCCTCCGTTAACTATCCATCGACCCGTCTGTTTAACATACAATTACCACCAACAGCTGATTAGCTTAGCTTAGCAGTAACGCTAATGAACGTGATCTTGCTGGTTTACTTTGTATAAATACCAAAGTGTAAAAATGAAAATTATTTGTTTGAAGGGAGGTTATGTGTCCTACTATTTTCAAGAAATAACTGGTCCCATCCAAGAAATAATCTGGATCTCAAGCATGAAAATAAAACACCTCAGTTGTTGACAGATGAATCAAATGAGATTTAATGTGTTAATTAATGAGCTGCTATTGTGTTATCTTAAAGCCAGGCTAGCAGTTTCCCCCTGTTTCCAGTCTTTGTGATAAGTTGAGCTAACCAGAGGCTAGTCATAACTTACATGTATGATTTCTGCTTTAAAATCTCTTCAAATGACTAGACCTTTGTAATATGTTTTGTTCAGTTCTGTACTTACTAAACATTATCCTAAATGTTTCCAACAATGTTCAAACCCAGAGAAATCCTTAATTTTAGGGGACGGCATGTTTCATTTGGTCGCCTGTTGAGCGAGGAAGGAAGTCTGGGATCATTTGTGTTTATTTGCGTTACTCACCAAGTGTTTATTCACCCCAAACAGCCAGGTTACTTTAGTGTATATCAGCCGTACGCTAAAGACACACACCGAGGATGCATGTGTCTGTGCGTTTGAATGCAGGCCAACCTCTCATTGAAGTCAGCACTCAACAGAGTTCTCTTTATTTTTTTCATCTCTCCTCTCTGTAACATGATGGTCATGAAGTACATTTCCCCTTTAGCGCCTGTCAGCAGTCAAACATTGCAGTACATAGCATCCAACAATGAAGGTCACCTCTGAGGACCGCTGCTGCAGTCAGCTTGATAAATGGGAGTGAAGATACATTTTTACAAGATTTTTAATGCCAAAGGATAAACAGTATGGCTTCGGATCAGAGCAGAATCTGATGTGACTCTGGGTGTTTATTCCTCCAGAGAATTTGGATCTGGCTCTCTCTTCCGGAGCTGGATGAAGAGGCGTGTAATTCTTTAAATATCAAACTGTTCCTTTACTGTTGATCAATCATTAAATAGGATCATGGAGATTCCACAATGGAAGGTGAAAAGAAAATTCAAGACCTTAATAATCCAAATGAGCCTTGCTGCTCTCGCTATCCTCAGTCGGAAGAGAATAACACTTGCAACAGTCAAAAACAACACTTGCGTGCTTGCAGCGACAGGAAGCCCCGATGACATAACTTTGTGACTGAAACAAGCTATTAGAAGATTCTCACCAGACAGTGGGGATAACGGATGGCTCATCCAAAGTGTTAATACTGGAAACATGGACCCTGTACTTGTTGTAGCATAAAGGAAGAGAGATATACTTGGGGTTATCAAACACAGTATTATTGAATCTGAAATGAGTCTACGTTGTTAGGGTTAGGGGTTAAAACAAGGACAGATAAGCAACGGGATTTAAAACATGCACAGTTGATTAACTGTAGTGGACTGGAGTGTAAATGTACTGTACAGATGGATGAAAGAGAGTGGATGACCGGGAGGAGCAATGAGAAAAAAAAGGTGATTATTGAAGGAGACTGCAAAAGCCAATACCCAGCAGCTGTATATTCACCTTTAGAACAAGGAGCGAGACCCAGATCAATACCTCTCTCTTTCTGCAGCGTCTCTCAGCTCCCTGTGCTCATCACCGGAGGCTAAAGGGGAAATGCACAGCTACAGGAGACATTTATTACAGGCCTGCTTGGTGGCTCTGTGGGACACAGCGCAGCAACTCTTGGTTCTTGCTTGTTAGTGGGCCTAGTGTAGATCTAACAGGGGCTGTATGTCAGCATTGGGCTACGTGACATCACCTCCCAATGGGCCAATGGTGGGGGGTTTTGACAAAGTAGCAGTGATTTCACTGGCCCTGTGAGGATGATTGTTTTGTCAAAGTACATTTATGAGCAGGGCTCCATCCCAATTTGTTAAATTTCATAGTTCTGCATAAAAATATCCCCAATGTGTTCATTATGTTTCATTTCACATATTTTTGGCTTTAACTTTACCAGAAGAAACCCACAAAGTATCATCAAAGAGACTTTACACTCCTTTATCTTAGTTTGACTTAATGAAGTCAGTGCTGGCAGGGAGGCACTGGTAAAAACTGATTCCACATCCACACAATGAAGTCTTACCACAGTGAAGAGCTGGTGAAAAACTTGAGAATTACATTTTCTTTCTTTTTATAGTCTGCATGCGGGACTTTGGATCAGTCCATTTGTATTGATTTGTGGGAGTATTGATTTTTCATTAATGCTTTCATGACTAAGTTAAACACAATTTCACGGCTGTTATTTATTAGGAGCTAAAAAACTGATGTAAGTGACTAATTGATTCGGGTTCTGTGGCTCATGTTTAATTGATTTCAGTGTTTTATTGTTAACAGAATACACTGAAGCTCTCCGGTGCAACCAAATCACAAAAAATGGAACATCACAGACAGCTACAGAGGGAGGGAATTAAAAATACGATACCTAATTATACACCCTTGCCCAGCAACAGACAGTATCTATTCAGCTGGAGTGCTTTAATTATCAAGAACATCTCTACATTGACAGCTGGAAATCTGATGCATAGCTTAAAGGATACTATAAATATTATTACGTCCCACTGGACTCTTTTTATTGTCAGCACAAGCTCTAGAAACCATTGCATAACTACAAAGTGGTTGGAAAGTCTCAAACGTCTTCCAACAAAAACAATTTGCAAAGCTGCAGCCTCGATAACATTTTGTGCTTGTTTATTGTTTGTCATCTGGCTTTGATTTTCCTACACAATAACATGTGAAAGCAGTGTTGTGTAGGAGCCAACTAAGAAGTCCCAGATCTCAGATAGTCACATAAGCCCAATATGCACAGTTTACAGTTGTAGCCAGCATAATAGGACTACTTCACTGTAATAAATGAGTGGTGGGTTTGGTATCAGACGACCCCTATATCATAAAAATGTCAGTTTCGAGACACTGAGTACATTTTGTGACAAACAAATGAATCAGTAATGTATCTTAAGGGCAGAAAATGCTGAATTTTCAACCACTGTGCTCAAAATACTCTTTTAATCTCGGGTTCAGGATACCAAAACATTTTTATCTTGTGATACCACATTTGATAGAATACAACTGGGAGAAGATGTCGTTTATTCTAATCACTGTTCGAATGTCTTTTCTGTTCACTACAGGCCTCGTCTACAGCACTCTCCTTCTGACCTAGTCCTTGTAACATACTGTATGTTAAAGCTTGAGACATAACTATGCTTTTTAAAAGCCCAAGTGAATCAACCATCCAGTTTTAGTTCTGCAGACCTTATTAGTAGTAAGTAGTGATGGTGGAGACTACTCCAGCTTCTGAAAAGACATTGTTACAGGATTTGTGAGTGGGAGGATTTGGTTACAGATAGTGGCTGGACAAACCATTTAGAAAATGATATGTAAATATCTAGTTGTAAAATAAAACTGTATGATATTGTTATTATTTTAGTTATTATAAGAGAATACTCACTGTCTGTACATCGTATAAGTCTGAAGAGTCTTAGAGTAGCCCCCACAGGGTTATTCCAGCCCAGTCTCATTGTTATTCGTGATTTTTCAGGGAGATATAATGTGGTTTGTAAAATTAGTAAAGACAGAAACTGTTCTAATACTGTTCTCATAATTTATTGTAGCTTCACATCCACATACATAATTTATCACATTACTTTCTCTGTGTTTAAACAAGAGCTTGAAAGGAGCAATTTGTAAGATATGGCCAGAATTTCAGTTTAAAACACTCAAAAAGTCTACTCACATTATCGAGTGTGAAGAAACAACAGCGTTGACATTTTGTCCAAGACGCGTGCTGCAGAGGTGTTTACTGAAGTTAGCGTGCTAAACAGCTAGCCCTGGCCTGTCCTGTCTGGCAATACCACTTTGTACTGGCAAGAGGCGAGTTTTAGCTTGGAGATATAACTGTTGGCACAATAAATGAACAAAATAAACTCATAATATGTCAAAAATTAAAATAGAAATTAAATAGTCTTACTTCTATTTTCCTTACTTAAAAGAAAAATACAACTATACATCTGCTGAATTCAAGCGTCTCTTTTAAAAAACTGTGAAGATCGATTGCCTCGTTAACTCTTTTCAAAGTCACAACGTTTGATCGAAATTAATTAATTATGTTAAAATATTCCTACTGTTGTTTCTCTCTCGCTGCGCCTGTCTGCCATCCCCGCATGCCATGTCTTGTCATAATCTGGGACAGAACTGCTATAAACCACCTCAAATTGACCTCTTGGTGGCTGTGTTCAGTCCCAGTTTGGGGATCCAGGCAGAAAAAACCAGTTGAGATGGGCCTTGTCCCCTGTGGTAACCCCCCCGTGATCGGAGGTCCCGATCCAGACAAACTCTAGGGCCACTGGCTCCACGGCAAACTGAGCCATGAGCTTATTAGCTAAACTGACAGGATAGCTAGCAAAGAGCAGCAGTTGTTGGTCTGGTGATATGCTGCCCCCTGTGTATTTGGAGACGCCTCTGAATTCAAGCCAAACTGTCTGTTGGTATCTTCAGTGTTTTTCTTGTTTATGCTTTATATCCTAACATATGCCATATTGTAAGTAAAATGTGTTTTGTGACATGCTTCATAAATCTTCGCTGTAGACACAATCTGCCACAACAAGGTTATGCTTGTCAAATCTCAATTTCCATAATGTTTAATGGTGATTGTGGTTTTCCATCAACTTAATGCGTGCACAAGTTTTTGCCCTCCAAATGACCCTCACAGGCCCAGAATACACAAACAACTCTAAGATCACTCACTGCGTTACATAAGCAGACTACAACTGCAACCAATATGGCACTTATGTATGAGATCATTCGGGGTGGCGTTTATGACGATGCAGGTTCTGCTGGCGCGTAGCTGCTGGTGTTAGAGACGTAACACTCCTGTCACTCAGTGAACGTCCAAGAGATAATTCCCACATTGCTGCATTATGATGTGTGTGCGTATTTGAGGCAGAGATATATTTTCTGACATCACACACAGTCCAAGGATTTATTCACCTTGTGAATATGTAAGAGCCTGCCGGCCACCATCACACAGACAGACAGATGCACTGAACCTGTGACAGAATCGCATGAACTGTGAACATTATTTCTATCTCATCTTAACCCTGTGATGCTCAATACTTGACAGGGTTTCGTTGGTGCGCTGGACGGGTGGGTGGGCGCTTATCACGTTTCTGCGTGTGTCAGTGTGTGTTGGTGTGTCAGTGTGTAGGTGTGTGTCAGTTTGTCAGCAGTGGCGCCTACAGGACGTGAACACGTGGGGCTACAGTCAGCTTCGGGTGGATGAATTGCAGCAGGCTGCGCTGTTGTAAAATTGCTGCTGTATTTGTCAGCACACCACTGTGCTCATCCAGGAACACTGACTCAGATAAGTGGCTGCTCTCACACTGTAGAGATTGTATGGGAGGTCAGAGAGACGTAAGAAGTGGCAAGCCAACACAGTGGAATATAAATGTGTGCAGTTAACAGTCCACATTGAGCTCCCAGGCAAGATTTCATGCTTGCTGTGGGAGCTGGGCTCTTACCATTGACTGATCCGTGAGTCACTCCACTGTGATACAGACAGCATCTGTTAGAAGGAATTTAATGCAGCATGGATTTCTGCTGTGTGAATTATGAGTTTTCATAACCTTGATGCACTATTACTGTCTCTTCATAGTGGGCTTTGACGACCGTGATAGAATAAGAGGAGACAGCCGCCCTTGAATATCTGTTGCCCTCATTTGCTCAGAATTGCGTTATATGTGATTCTATACTTGGGCTCAGGCCAGCTAGGCCACAGTGTTTGCCTTTATAGCAGACTCAAATATTTATTATATACATAAGGGCATCACTTTGAGTTGAAAAATGGCTTGGAGATAAGGGCTTAGATAATGTCACTGACAACCTCAAGACTCTCGCTCCTCCTCCATTAAGAGAGTTCGTAAGACTGCACTCAGATAATAGAAGGACGACCGGCAGAGGTGACTGTGTGATACAGCACAGATCTTCTGAGTTTGTTAAATCAGCCCTCTCTATTAGAGTGACATATTTTTGGAACTCAGTACCAAGTAATATAACAAAGTGCTGCAGCTTCACAGATTTTAAATTAAAGATTAAATCATGGCCAAAAATCAACCCGATCATGTGCCCATCCCTCATAGATACAAACACTTAATCTCATTAACTCTGGTTGTTGTTGCTGTAGTGTTTTAATGTCTAATGAAATCTTGCTGTTTATTGAGCTTTTGTTTTTACGGCAGTGTTAATTTTCTTTACAGATATGTTAAATCTGTCTCCTTCCTGGGGACGACAGATTTAATTTAGCTTATAGCTCACCTGTGTAGTTAAGAAAACCTACACTTGGTTAAGAAAACAGGTCACAAGTTATGTTTTAATATAAGCCAGGTCTAAACTCTTTTATACATTTCATGGTCTTCTCAAGCCATTCTCAACGACAAACTATTTCAAAATAAAAGGCCATTGATTAATAAAGATGTTCACATATACCAGTATATACCTGCAACAGGGATTTAGAGGGTTACTTCGAAAATATTTTCTCATAGAGTTAGTAATTACCTCTCAAATGATGTAGTCAACAATGTTATCCAGGTATCACTCGTTTCATAACATTATGAAACTTGATTCCTTCGCATTCCTTTCGGATTACTTCAATGTTAAACATACGCAAATGAAAGAAATAGCAATAAAATAAAATAAATAAAAATAAAATATTTAATCTTAGCAAGTATATTTGATTCAATCAATTCAACTGAATTAAACTTTTATACTGAATCAATCTGTAATCTAATTATATCTTTTTTTCTGTAACATGTTGATGAAGGTTCTCAGTCATCCAATACCATAATTGCACATATATTAAGTATTCAATTGCTCCCCAAGCCTTCCCAACACAGTGCTGAAGGATGAGGGTGTAAGGTCTTCAACATAATATGATTGTAGGCAATATAATGAGGGGATCATATGAGAGATGAGAGTAGATAATTACTGCAGGAAGAAAAAAAATGCATAACGACATGTCAAAATAAAAATGTCTCATTTGTTATTTAAGAGAACTGGTAATGTCCCCAGCATCCCCAGTGTAAATGACATCTTTGCATATACAGTACATGACAGATGACTTTGTTGGAAACATACTGACCAGCAAGTCACATGAGATTTAGTTTTACCTCGGTAAAGCAATGAGAAAGTGACCTTTAGCTATACATTAGAGCTGTGACCACCTGTCAGCTGATATAAATTCAAAATGCTCTGTAAAACAAGGAGCCCTTCTGTAAATGAATTACAACATACAGGAGATATATAGGACAGGAGAGTTAAGTGAAGTTTTATCAGAGTGAGTTCAGCTTTCAGCCACTGCCAAAACACCTTTAAAAGTATTTGGCTTTGTCCCAGAATTCTTCAGTTATCAGAGATCATTAGTGGAGACTTTGTTCCCCACATTATCCCATAGTGGATTGGAGAGGCTGGTGTAGTATCAAAAAATCATCTGTAGAAATGAGGGTTCATTTCCTGCTTTGGAACAAATATCGCTCCTTGAATATAAAGCTCATTTACATGCATGAGTCACAGTCCTTCTCCTATGCATTGTCAGCGGAGTAGCTCCAGGCCGTACATCACTGTGGTGCTTTAGATTGGGCCTTGAGCTATCTGGTTTCCTGCTCGACTGGAACAGTTAATGCAGTAAACTGAATGGGCTGTCCTTTTTATTTGGAATAATATGTGATTTTGTCTGTCTGGATATGTTTTTTTTACCCTTGTGGTTCCTTTTTTCTTTCTTTCTTTCTCATCTGTTTATTGGCTGCATGAAGGAGACCGTAAATCAAAGAAAAACTGAGCAAGATTCTTTTTTAGGATCAACTGTTTGCCTTTAAGAATCAGATCATATTAATTAAATTTTAGATCATGCAGGAGGATTGATTTTATAATTCATACACATATGATTTAACAAACTTGGACATATTTATTTTCCCCCAAACCTAAACATGTTCCTTGCTACTGGTGCTCCACCTGGTGGTTTGTTGTGTGAATAGACTTATACGGAAACGTAAAGGAGAGGACAATAGCTCAGTTTCCCACATTACTGGCCATGTTATGCTGCCTCTGTGAAATGCAGCACACAGCAGAAACAATAATGTCTTTTTTAGCTCAATTACTGTTCTGTAAATTCAAGGGCACACTGAGAAAAACACTTCTAAATGGGCTCTAACTCTGATGTTTTCATTAGCTTTAAGTATTGATGTGCAGAACTCTCCCTCTGAGCCTTTATGTTGTACACAAATGGCTGTTTTACGGTCATGCATTGTTAACTTTAATCTCTATAAAGAGACAAACACTGGTACATTTTTATATAAAAGTCCTCAGAGAACTGGCCACTAAACAAGGATAAAACTGCGGTTAAGCAGAGAAAATAACCAAAAATGTGACGGGAATGTGCCCAAAAGTCTTGTAGTTTTAAAAGATTCCTTTTGATAAACTCCCACACAACTTTCAAAATGAATCACAAAATAGCTAATCATTTCTGTGTCCTTCTATGTTGCAGGATGAGGCCTTCAGGTCAGTAGACCCGTGCTGATTGGAGACATGTTCTAAGGACGACATCTCAGCCACCATGAAAGGGTTAGGAGCCAACCGCAGTCGTCACCTGTCCGATTCCTGTGAGCCAACAGGATGCACCCAGAAGCCTCTGTGTCCTTTGACCTCTGACCCTCATGGCTCCTTTCTGTTGAGCCCCACCATAAACCACTATGGCACCCTGGACCCCCATCTCCACCAGTGCCCTCCCACCAGCCCCACCGCCCTGCCCCCGGACTGCCTGCTGCCATTCAGCCAGATGTCCAACAGCAGTACTTTCCCTCGGCTGCACTTCACCCCCCAGACTGAGCAGGTTGACTGCTCACAGGCCTGTATGGCTGGTGGTGGTGGAGTAGGACAGGGCAGCAGGGCGGGTACACTGTCCAACTCCTTGTCCATGGGCATGGGCTTGGGCCTGGGCCTCACTGGCGCTTCAATGATCACCAGCGGATCAGCCACCATCTCATCTGCAGCAGCAGCCAAGATGAATCGGTTACCCTCCAACCTTTTGGATCAGCTAGAGAGGCACCTGCCCCTGCAGCGTGACGGCTTCAGCACGCTGCAGTTTCACAGAGGACGTATGTCAAAGCAACGCAGTGAGAGCCCAGGACGCATTCGCCACCTGATGCACTCTGTGCAGAAGCTGTTTGCCAAGTCCCAGTCCCTGGAAAACTCTGCACTCAAAGGCAGCTTGAATGGGCGATCTGCAGGAGGAACGAGTGGCACCATGTCGGCTGGTGAGGATGGTGGGAGACCATCCCGCAGGAGCAAGAGTAAAGACAGGGCTAAAACTGAGGTGCCAAAGCTGCGACCTAGGCCTAATGCATTAGGCCTTTGGAGCTCAGACGATGCCCTGGACACTGACACCACCAAAGCTGGCACAATTGCTGTAGGTTACCGCAACCCACTGACCATGATGACTCTTGGCAGAGCAGTGTCAGACAGCCAAGCCAGACATATCCCACAGGGCTACAACACCATTTCTGCACATACTCTCAAGACCTCGAAAAGCAGCAGTGACCTCAAGTTTCTGGCTTGCCAGGCGACACAGGTAGGATCCAAGGACGAGGAGGGAAGAACCAACAGAAGTAAGGATGATACACTGGTGAAGAGGGGCTCCTGGTCCACTCTCACCCTCAGTCAAGCCAGGCAAGTGTTGCAGAAGGGCTCTGCTACAGTCAACAGGACCCTTCTTAAATCAAAGTCATGCCACCAAGACTTGGCACAACAGTTCCTTCAGGTAGGAGGGCCAGTGAGTATTCATCTTCATCATCATTCTTTGTAAGTTTGCATGCCTATTTTTATAATTTCTCTGAGGTTTGTTGCTTTATTGATCAGTTTTGAGCACTTGAATATGTTTCCTCTTTTACCTGATAATTTAATTACACTGACCCTTATTTTGTTTGCCATATATACTTTATCCTGTTTATACACACTGTAGATTTTCCCTTTTTTAAATACCATTGCTGCACATAATCCATGAAATACACACAGTTCCTGAAGAGTACACCTGAATTAGTTGTATTGCATGGTTTATGAGATCCACAACAGCATGTAATGTATTGTGTTTTTTATAATCCAGGTCCCATTAGGGGACTGGGCAGGAACTCTGGGTCGTGGCCGGGCCAGAGGAACTGAGATACCATGTCGAAGGATGCGCAGCGGCAGCTATGTGAAAGCAATGGGAGACCTAGAAGACAGCGAGGACTCGGAGGGAAGCCCCAAACCTTCTCCCAAATCTGCTGCCCGTCGCCACAGCTACCTGAAGGCCACACAGCACTCCCTCAGTGAGCAGCAACCACCTCCACCTCCACGCAAGTGAGTCCCACAGCATATAAATTCCAATCCATCATACTGGAATTATGACCTTGATTATCATGCTCATTGTTTTATCATAACTGTGTTTGTGCTCTTTCACTTTACATTCATTGATATTTAAATAGGCACTCAAGGGGGATTTATTGTTGAAATTGTGGGAACATTTTCCTCATGTCCCCAAAGGTAGTCAGCAGGTGGCAGCATGTGGTCACAAATAATTGTGCAGCTGCACTTCATCAAAATAGGCTGATAGAATCTATTAGATTAATGAGAGGCAGTATGAAATGACATACAGTATCATCTTTATTTGGTACAAAAGCAGTAGGAGATGAAATTATTCCATGTGTTTCACCCCTACATCCACGCCGACAGGCCTCGTTGCTACGCTCTCATGCGGGAGGATTATCTGTGGTCTCCACTACAGAGTGCATGCTCTATGCAGCATCTGAGGTCAGTGTCATCCTTAGGCAGACAGTGTGGCCCTCCACCCACCCTCACTTGCCCTACCACCACTACTCGCCACCTATTTTTGCCAAACCCTCCCAGTACTTTTCCTCTCTTCCCCCATTTTCCATCTCTTACCTCACAGGTCCCCTGAGTGCTGTGTTAGTACTTTACTCTTACCTGCTTCCTCAATCCCTGATTTCATTACATGCAAATCTTTCACGATAACCACACCACCACACCCTGTCGCTTGCGTGTGCACACACATTTTTCACTAACACCGGTTGCCGTAAAGACAAGTCAGAACAGAGGAAAGTTCACATAAATGTCATAGATGAATTAGCAGGTCAATTTATGAAATAATGTCATAGTTCATCTGCAAAAACAGATTTTAAAACATTCGTGAAATAAATTAAACCAACACCGGTTTGCACTGATCTTCCCTTTACTGCACCACAAAAAGAAAACATGATTCAAAAAGATTTTAAAAATCTGAATCAGCCATT
The DNA here is from genome assembly GCA_903131615.1 of Diplodus sargus. NCBI lineage: Eukaryota > Metazoa > Chordata > Actinopteri > Spariformes > Sparidae > Diplodus > Diplodus sargus. The sequence goes on along the minus strand of CAEMYA010000044.1, from coordinate 8,649,334 downwards.
AGAACAAAAGTTTGATTTATTTCCTTGGAGTGTATAAAAGGGCTTTATTTGGGTGGAAAAATCTGAACTGAGAGATCTGTTTTTGCCAAAAGATATCTTTTATTAATGAATAATTGTTTCCTCTGTGCTGCTATTTTAAACCACTTGCACATATCACAATTCACACATCTCAACAATATTTCATTTTAAAAAAACGCTCAGGGGAACTTCTAGAAGTGTTATTCAAAGTTACTCCTGGATAGCATCAATTGAACAAAGCCCCTCACTTGTTCCGGTCTCTGAGTTCCAGGAGGCTGATTATAATATTCACTTCCACAGCACCCTGCCCTCCCTGAAAGAACTGTCGACTAATCGGAGCCTTGATAACTTAGACTGCCTGGTGAGCCCGTTGGAGGCCCCTCCACGCCACAGGAACAATGATTTCAGCCAATGCTCTGGCACACTGGGCAGAGGCTCGGGCACTCAGGTATGTCGATTATCTCATCAAAGCTGCA
>CAEMYA010000044.1:8597588-8648689 GCA_903131615.1 Diplodus sargus | reverse complement strand
ACTTCCTCGTGCGTCTGTTGAATTCAGATGTAAATTTGAGCCATGACAGCAATATTTAATGTATTTTTTTCTGGATATAACTATTCATACCTTATGAAACGAAGGAGCTAATAAGATCATTTTGGATCAACTCCAGTGACCATAAAAAGATGAGTAAGTGTGATCAATGCAATGAAAGTTTGAAGCTACTGTGAGAGAATATTTAAGTGTACATAATGTCTGCTGACACTGCTGAGATGCCATATGAATCAGCCAGCCGGGGAACAAGCTGGTGGAATAGGAAAGATGCTTCAGTGTGTTTACAGAATGTCAAACTGGGACATATGCCTCCGTATAAACCTGTGGGAACCCTGTAATATATCTTCATCAGCAGGATTGGACTGGGATAAAAAAAATTAAAAGCACACAGTAGACTAATGCAAACATTCTTTATAAAAACGCAGTGGTATCAGTCTCGACTTGTACCTGACTGAGAGATTCAGAGCAAAGTCAATCAGACTCAGACAAAACATTCTGAAAGAGTTGAGCTTCAGGAATTATTATCCGTGTTTACGTACCACCCAGGACACATTCATATTTGCTGCTAAAATGTTAAACATACAAATACTACTGCTGGTTGTTTTTCTGCTTCGTTTTATGTTGCTTGATCAAACGTTTCAGATGGTGCAGGGTGTCACTGCTTATTCCCATCATGCATTGACAACACGAGTCCACGCAGCAAAGGAATACTGAAGCGCAGCTATTTTTAATAACTCATACGATGCTGCAAGAATATCTTTATACTGTCAAGAACAAAACCGTCAACTTTGTAATAGCTTTTATATGTGTTGAATTGTTTACTACAGTTTTCACGGTTACAGCATGTGGCCAAAAATACCTACGTAATTTTATTCAAGCCAGGCATATTCAAGCAGAAGTACAATTTTGAGGACCTTGATTATGTTCAGTATTTCTCCTGCTTTTTCACTACTACAGCTCAGAGGGAAAGATTTAACTTCACACTCCACTACATTTATCTAATGGGTATAGTTGCTTTTTAGGAAAAGATTCTCCCTAATAATCAAATTAAAAGCGTACAAAATACAATGAATTACCAAAGATTGAGCCGGTGTGTCCTAAACCTTTTCGACTTTTGACTCCAAACAACAAAGCACAGTCACATGAGTTGTTAGCACTTCCAACAAAGAGACATTTCCCTTCTAAACTTCACAGATTATTTTTTGTTTAGTGACTAATTGAAGCCCAAAGACGTCAAATTATACAAAATTTATATAATCGAGAATTGTATTGAAAGATGACCACCATTCTGTGTAGAGGAATTTCGTTTTTTTGTTCTTTCCTCTCTTGTTTAACTCCTCATAAACCCCCATTGTGTGATCCTTTGTAGGGGCATCCCATGGGATGAGAGTAACTGCCTAAATTCATACAAAACATTTAAAACTAGCTTCAACTAAAGCAGCTACAAAAGTAATGTAAAAATATTGTCTGTAACATTTTGCTGCTAACACTCATGTGTATTTTAAGTGTTATACCTTGTTGCATTGGCTTTTGCTTTGAAGTACTTTCCCCACCTTTGGATATAGACCTAGGAAATGCATGATTCACAGTTTGCCCTCTGCCCTCAGCGTGTGAGTCTGCACACGTTCTTTCAGGTATGCGGGCAGGGCTTCGGGCACTCGGTACCATACTGTGAGGCGGAATCGCAGGCAGTGGAGGCTCTGGATCTGCCTGCGCCCACGTGCTTCCGGTCGCGCAGCCACAGCTACCTGCGGGCCATCCAGGCGGGCTGCTCCCAGGATGAAGATACAGCCTCTGTGGACTCAGACTCGCCACCACCCACCACAACAGGCTACAACTACAGCTCCAACACCCGTAAGTACTAGTGGGGACAAGTTAGGAGAGAGCTGCTGGAGATAGTCTTGGATTGCAAGCAGAAAGGGAAGAAATATTTGCCATTAAATGTTATCCACACATCTATTTACTTTGAAATACAGGACAATTGATTGAAATGCATAAACTATACAAACTGCATATTTTGTTTCAAAAGTGCAGGAACTTGTGACACATGAGATGGAGAAAATGTTGGAAAATAGTTGAGCATGATTGAGATTCAAAGAATTGTCACATTTCAGTCACAAGGGCTGTTGTGGCTTTATCAGTCAAAGTCCTTGATGAAAATTCACATAGATACAGGGACACAGATCAACAACAGCTCTCAGCTGGGTCATGAGTAAAGGAATGTAAGAGAATAGCAAGATATTGTATGATGTTATCATAGCTCTTGTGAAAAGTGGAACTTAAAAGCTTTTCTCGATTCAGCCTATGGATTGTTTTTCACTGTACATCTTTTGATTTACAACAAACTGCGTGTTTGAAAGTTTGATAGAAATTCAAACCATCTGTCCTTTTTCAAATGAGCGCTGTTTGGTTTTCAAGGTTCAGTCTGTAATAATGTCGCCATTGCGCATCTCTATGTCGTTAATTGCATAAAATGCTGGTAAAGAATTGTATGAGCTGTTACACAAATACTCCAGCATGAAATGAAAATGAATCATATGTCTATTGTTAGGGGTTTTAAAGAATGTGAGAGACTTCAGTCTAGACACACTCAAAGCCACCTTAAGTTATCGGGAGAGGTGAGTTTTCTTGTGTGAGGTGCAAATTGTGCAAATTATTTGGACTTGAAATATAATTGTAGATGTGATGAATGTATGAGGGACTTTAAGCCGTTTTGTATGACAAACACTTTATGTTAGATTAAGTTAAATTATGTCAAATTAATGTTAGATGTTCTTCCTCAGCTCCTTTTTCCAGATGGATTTAATTGTGTCCCTTCTCAAAATATGGCCTGAAGCTGGTGGGTGTATCTTAAAAGAAATGAAAAAAAGAATGAGGCATTTTTTTAATTAGATAGAAGTTAAAAACTCCAAACCACTACAGTGCTAACAGCCCATACATGCCTGCTGTTGAATCTTTTGGTGCACAAAAATGTGTCATGTTTATCATCATACGGTCTTATTTACAAGCTGAATGAATGGAAGTATTCTTTCTGGGGTACCTATATGATAAATGGCAATTCTATACCGGTTATATCAGTGTTATGTATTATTACCACATACATCCAAATGCATTAAAATGTCATGTATTAAAAGCCTGTATGGGATTTACAGTGTGCCTTACACAATGCACATTTGCTATTATCATGATGTCTTGTTCTAAACATTATTTTCAGCTCAACCTATTTGATATCTACTGTTTACAGTGGGCTACATTAACTGGTTCCTTGCAAAGAGGTTTTGTTTAAATTAATGATTACATAAACCATTAGGAGAGTGTATCTGCATATTTAGGTTTATGGTAGGCACTGGTAAACTCAGGATACATTATAAAAGGTCCTCAATGGTGGCGTTCTAAGGTGCTCTTCCAGTGGCAAAAAGGGTGATTAAGTGCCCATGGATACACCTTTCAATGGAGAAAACCTCTATGTTCCTCCAAATGGTTAGTGCTTAACAGTTCCTTTCATGTTCATCACAATAATAAGTGGCAATAAATAATGCAATAGATAATAGAAACAAGCTCAAACAAGAGTGAGACTTGACTTGACTTGAGATGTGAAGACTAAAATGCTGAGCTGACCTGACTCAGTGACACAGTAATATTGAAATATCCTGGTCTGAACATACAGCATTGTGTATTTGACAGCGCTGCTGTCACCAGAATAAAGACACTTCTAAATTCAAATGTGAGCCCCCTTTGGTGAATCAATAGTATTTTTTGCTCTTAAGCCGTGAAAATATTCTGATCAAATCACCTGTGTGGGCTATAATTTCTGCTTTAAGTGAGAGTGAAATTGATTATTACTTATTACAATCTATTCATTTTTACTCGAAGCCATAATAACAATAGAGTTAACATGAATTGAACTTATGCTACATTATAACCCATCATTTTCCGTCCAACAAGAATACAGGGTAGACTATATGGTCAGTTGTTTAAGGCGTGCCCATTATATTTTACCCTGCATTATATAGGCACAATTATGCCATTTATATCACAATCTGCCCACCACCAAATGTATCATTTTGCTTTGTTTTAGTGGGGCAATTTGTATTGTAATGTATAATTATGCAAAATAAATATATATAAAAATATTGACATTGACATATAGATATTTACAATAAATACAGTTTGGGATTGCACCCACCGAAATTTTTAAAATTGGGGCACCCCAAAAATCAATTTGCATAACACCCCCTCCCCCCATAAACTGGGTGCGGCCCTGCACGGTTAAATCATATACGTTTTCCAAACCATTGTGTCTGATTTTATGTATCCAAAGGGGATTGTTTTGGTTTAGACGTCTTTCACAGAAACCGTTTCAGTAGGATGCTTGCCTTTACATACTTAACAGTGGAGGAGATTAAAAAATCTAATTGAAATACGGCTCTATTGTTCGGATGGGTGCCGGTCACAATGGATCGAATATGTATGATTTGGTCGAGACAGTCTGTTTCCCGCGGCGTCAGGAGCCGAATGAAACGCACCTATCGCGGATACACTCACCAACAACGTAGCGGACAGACGTCCACCAATCGCGTTCGTTTTAGATTGCCTCGCAGAATAGAACTGTCCAATCGTATTCAAGAAGCGGTTACGGAGAAAACGTGGACTCCAATCCTCGTCGTCAAGGGCGTGTACTACAAATCTTTTCTTCACAGCGTCGTCGCTGTGTATCTCACGGCAGGAACCCGTAGCCCGTCTGTATCTTGTCTGCCTTTCATGAATGACCAGAAAATAAGGATTTTCCACTCTTTCACCACACAGTAAGGTATTGTGGCTTTTTTCTCGATTGAGCGTTAGTGTTCAGACTGTCAGTTGTTGTCGGCTCGCTTCCAACAGCAAGCTAACGCGAGCTAATCGTGTGGTAGGTTAACGTTAGCTAGCTAACGTGGATGAAGAAAGGGGATGAAACCCTCATACTAACGTTAGTGGTTAGCAAGCGGGCGATGCTGGCTAAACGGTAACGTGGTGGGAACGAGTCGAAGGCGTCTCTCTGTCTGTTCGCTTACATCTCCACCACATGATGCCTCCGACCAGCGTTGCTCAACGTTAAATGCCCGGTGTGGGATCACACCGTAATGAGTATTTTTTCTGGCTAGTTGCAGAAGCTAACAGTAGCCAAGGCGTCAGCAGCCGGGTATGGACAGCTCGGTATCCGGCTGGTGCGGCTGACTAAACCGTTAACGTCTCTTACAGCCGATAGCGAAGATTGGCTAATGCTGTGTGACATAAAAATCATATTTAAACAAATGATTTGATGTTGAGATGTTAAAAATGTAACATGCTGGCACGGTTCATACATTAAAACGAGGAAGATATTGTGTATGTTAAGTCAGGTTGATTGAACCATGGTTCATGAAGTATTTGGCTTATTTAACCGGTGTATGGATGAACATGAAGTTAGCTGTCAAACGATGGAAAGTAACAGTAAGCGTTTGTTCCCTCGTATCCCAGACTCAACATGTGACAGTGATCTGACCTCACAGGCATGGAGGAAGCTATGAATCACGTTTAGCTTAACTTATCAGTCATCTACAGTGTAACGTCAACACTGACAGTCATGTCTTCCTCAGATCGTGATTTGTGTCAATACTCCTGAGCAGATCCAGTGTCTGTAGTGCAAACCTACATCTTTGAATAGATTTTATATCAACTTCCAAAACTGCAGAGGCATTTTCTTTAGTCCACAGTTTCATGTGTCATCTTTTATACAGTGGCTGGCTACTCTGCGTGTTAAGACCTGAGGATATCATCAATAATTGATCAGCTTCCTGCCCTGTGTAGTGCTTTGCAGTTCAGCAGTTAGGACACTGGGCTTTTATAAGGGCCACCTGACGGGAGAAGGGAGAAAGGATGTGCACTTAAAAGCAATGTAACATCAGAGATTTACGCTCACAATAATGTTACCTGCTCTTCTCTGTACTCACAGACAATAATGCTGTTTATATTGGCTTATTGTGCCAGATAAACCAGTCTGTCTTGTCAGATCTTTAAAAAAAAAAAAAATGTTTTAGAGAGTGATTTTCTTTTCTTTAAACGTTTCAAATTCTCCAAACAGAATACTGAGCAGGTTGCTGGGTATCATCAGAAACACTAGCTTTAAGGTTTCATTGCGGCGACGAGGCGTGTTCATCGTATCCACCAGCAAATTACACAAGACATGGTGTGTCTGTGCATTGCCATGGATAGACTGTGAGTCATCCTTCACTGTATCACACTCTCTTCCTCTCACTCTCATTGATGAGGTAATCTGTGGACTGAATGGGCGAAGCAGCTATAGCTCCAGCACAGTAAGGTCAACAGCAGACAGGCTTCCTAATGATGTGTGTGTGTGGCCTTTAGTTTACATGTTTAGACATAGTCAAGGCCGATCCCTTTCCTGTACTAATCCTGTGCACAGGTTAGGGAATGTCTTTATCAGGTGGCAATACATTTTCAATGGTTTTAGAAGCTACTGACAAAGTATAAATGATATAACATCCTATTGTGAGTTTACTACATATTATTATTATTATTATTATTATTATTATTATTATTATTATTATTGGTTATGGTCATGTTGTATGTAGCTTAATCAAATAGTTGGTTTTAGTCATTTTTTTTAAAGTTAATTGATCAGTCTGGAAAAATAATGTGCAGCTCTTGATTGTAATCCAAAATGCCAAATATTCTCTTGTGTCAGCCTCTCAGTTGTGAAGATTTTCTGATTTTCTTTGTGATAACCATGTCAACTATCATCACGAATTGTAGTTTAATGTTATCACATTTATCAAGTGTCGAAACGAGTCTAGCGTCAAAAAGAAGTCAAATTTGCTCAGGTACAGTACTACTGTAAACGTTCCCATCCCAAAAGGTTAAAAACCTCAGAGGCAGGTGCCACGTGTCCTTACATCAGCTGATTAGTCTGTAACCCAGACTGTTGCCTCAGTCCAGCAGGTCAGACTAAGAACCACAGGCGGTCTAAAGGATATCAGACTATACCACAGATAGGAATGCCCAAACCGAGTCCTCAGCAGTGTAAAAGGTGGACCAAATTTTTTTTCAGATTTTGTCTCAGTGTGAATGGCTGTTCTTAAGGCAAGCTGTTTTTTTTTTCTTTTGTTGGCACTTTTATATTTACTTTTGTAGTAGGTAGTAGTAGATAATGAACGACACATTTCTTTACTATTAGATAAATTGTAGCAGTTTGTAAACATACCTGTTTTGTTTTTTGTTTTTTGATGTGTGACTCTGTGTGTTGTGTAAGTGGTTTACTTTTTCCTATCTGTATGTAAGTATTGTCTCCAAAATGGCAGCCTGCCTGTTTTACTGTCTCAACAGATAGTGCTCTCTGTCATGAGGTGTGTCTTAGGATTTACCGCCTCAATGCTCATACCTTTTGAGCTAGTCGCTTTATTCATGAAGCTCTTGTGGAAAACACTGCGGATTGGATCTGATTCTCAAAACCATTTGTCAACAAAGTCAATGTAAATCACGTAGCAGCGGCAGCAGCAGTCAAATGAGAACTAAATAACGTCAACTTGTCATTTTTAATTTACACAGGGACTCAAAAAACCTTGTATACCAGTCATGTGGGCAGAAGCACAGCACAATATCTACTGTTAACTTGCTTTACTAGAGAAATGGGTCTTATAAGAGTTTTACAGTCACACATGTATATGTAGAATTTCCTCTTTTTTTCACATTTTATTCATTTTGACATGCATTGTGCATATATGACATTTTCCCACCTGAGTCGATCTTCAGCTTGAGACAAAAACGGAATGAAATGCCAACTTTTACAGTTAAATGAGCAGGTTGGATCAGCTGTCTGATCAGTTTTGAATATGCAGTATTTTCCTGAATGCTGCCCCTTGTGTGCTTAATCTGTCTTTACAGAAGTCATGCTCAGCCATGTGTCCTGGTCTAATCTTTCAGTCTATGACTCCCACAACCTGTCAACCTGCTATACTATCCTACAATGAGACTGCTAATCTCACACAGAGATTTTGTCACCACCTCTTTTCATGATACTTGGCCCCTATCCAGAGTTTCACAAATGTTCATCCACAGTAAGCTACAATACGATTTAAACTGCCTCGTGTTTACTCTGCTTTTGTGTTTATTGAGCTTGGCGCTTCAATAGAAACTAATGTGGAACTGCACTATCTCCCCTTGCAAGGAATATCCCTCTGCAGTCTAATTAACACACTTGACTGTAAGCCAAAATCTCTCAAGAACAAGTTCAGTTGTAATCAAATCTTCTAAATCCCAAACCAGACAACTAAACAGTAACAACCAAAAAGTGTGTCCTGCTTTTAAAAACAATAGTGCCAGTGGTACCAGCAGTGAAATAGTTCAGTGCATTTTAGTTCAGCGTGGAGCTCGCATTAGTGGTCATCCGATAGCACTCAGACAGACCTGCTGATGGAGCCGGAACATATCCTGGGTCAGAGACTACATAGCTTTCATAAGTGATACAATTTAGTGAACATCTGATGATCATAGCCTTGTTGACAGTGTTGTAATTGATCCTAATTGTTTTCAGAGTAAGAGAGAAAGCATTTAGGCTCCTCACAGAAGTGATTCACAGACAGCTGCTCTCTGCATAACTTGTCAACTTAAAGATGTGAAGCACTGAGCTTTCTCTTTTGCATTTTCTTGTTAAACTTTGCTGGCATGTTTCTCTGAGTAGTTGGACTAGGAATTAAAACGTTGAAATCAACATCTTTAATCAGTTGTTAGCCATGTGATCAATAATCAATATAAGTTAAAATCTTGCCAACGACCAAAGGCAAGTTTGATGAAAGATTTATTTAAACAGATTATGTGGCCTGTTTTGTAGCAGGGGCCAATTAAATTGAGAATAATACAAGCATTGTTTAATAAGTTGAATAAACACAAATATTATCAAATTAAGAAAATTGCCATGACTCAAAATTGCTCCTCTTGCCCTTAATCTGCCTGTTTTTATTAAGTCAAATAAACAAAGAATTCTTTAAATGAAGAAGCCTGTTCTTACATCAGTTTGGGTTAGTGTTATTTTATAAGTAAGGGTACTTTTTACTGTGCCATTTCTGTAAAATGTTAAATCAGCTGTACTATCACAGGCTCAACTGACCCTACATGTCACCCAGCTTTCCGTACCACGTTCTTTACAGTGATTAATTGAGCAGTTAATAATTCACATCTGTAATTTGGACTGATGCTCATTCATGCACCATTTGGTCATGCATGACCGTGACAAAGGACCTTGTGATGGTTGAAAGTGGACTTCGCCTTCAGGGCTCTGAATAAGTAGCATAAAGGGATCAGCTGAAGGCTATCAGCTGGCCCTGCCCCAGAGGCCCAGGTTCTTCTGGGCAGCTTATCCATCTCTTAATCACCTCTTGGCACTGTGCCCCTAGGTAGGGGATATGGAGCCAGCCACCAGGCCACATATTGCACGAGGACGGCAAAATGGATTGTGCTCTTTGCTTAAGGGTGCGAATAATCTGCAATTAGCCCACTTCACTATGACTGGATGGTTGTAAACAGCATGTAGCCGCCTTGTTGTCATAAATTGTGCTTTATCAGAGCTAAGTGAGAATTATACAATTGTGGTTCACTGATGATTGATGTTTGGCATGTGTAAATGCTTATAAATCAACTTTATAAGTGTGTGAGTAAAAGTAGTGCAGCCGTGTAGACACAACAAATGTGACAGAGGCATGTGTTGAGACTCAGGGTGTAGCAGGACACATTAATTAACTTTGGGAATGTCATGCATCTGTGCTATGAGCACTACAAGAAGTGTCTCATTGTTGGAAGTAAATGTTCTGCTGTTGGCTGGATATTTTCTTTTAGATGAGACGGGACTCCACAAGCAACTCATGAACTACAGTGTAGTGGATTCCACAGCCATGTATGTGTATGTTGGTGGGATTTAATGAGGGCTTTACTGGTGCTGTGAGTCACCGGCTGATGACGGAAGTGCGGCGCCCTAACAATTACAGGCTGTTAGGTTGCTATTTAGATTTTAACCACTACTGGAAAGAATAAACACTACATTTTTATTATTGATCCAATGTCTTGAATTACTTTAATTGTCAGCTAATTTTAAATAAATAATTCATCCATCATATATGTCAGTGAATGCTGTAAATGTGTAGAAATATTTCTCTGCTGTTTGTTTTGCAATTCTTTCAGTCATATGTCGAGAGTCAGCCAGCTGTTTAAATAGCATTTACACAAAGCCTCCTCAGCCTCCCCACAATTCTTGAAGAAAGCCTGTGGTTTTTTCTGGGTTCTCATGTTGTTGTAATGCAGTTAACTCTGAATCTTTCACCGCAGCCCTGCAATCAGACTGATGACAGAATAAGAGACCAGTCCCATTCCTTGTCCCTGAGTCAGATTGTCTCTGCCCACTGGTAATCCATGTTGAGGCCCCATTTCTGTGTCTGCTGAAAGAGAATGGGAATCCAAGGTTCACATGTTGGTTGGCATCAAAATGTGACACCACTCTGCTTAATTTTTTTTTAACCACCCGCTTTCCACTGTGCCTCCATTTGGCTTGTGTGAGAGAGGCAGAGGTGGCTGAGAGAGCTAGCAAGTGAGCAGGAATAAGGCAGAAGCGATGAGAGAACAAAGCAAATTAAGATTTATAAAACTGATGGCTTTATCCCTGTTATATTCTAATGCAGAAATAAATGATAATCAGAACAATGTCTTATTAACAGATGACTATGGTAGAGTTTGTAGTTTACTTCTTGAAGACTTTCATCTATCATCTATCCATCTTTTCATAAATGTATAACATCCTCTTCAGACTGTTCCCTAAACATTAATCATTCAAATCATCAGCTCAAAGGCCCAAAATCGAAAGTCATGTTATAAGCTGCATCATTGTCTGCAAAGCAATACAGGATAACATTGTGTCTTACTATCTTTAATGGATATAGAGAGTGGTGATGGAAATGGTATAACATTTTAACTCCCGAGTTGACACCGAGTTCCAAAATACAGGTCTACATTCAGAAATGTCATGTAACTGTAAATGCAAAAACAACAAAACAACTCTGTTGTTGGCCTGACCTTCATGGTTCTTCTAATCTAGTGGAAAATCAAACAGAAAAGTTTTTCTAAGGCAGCGTAATCCTGTGGAACAGTCTCCAGGGTAAAAGCACTGTGAAGGTGTGGCATGTAAAGGAAGATCCCCAGAGACAGACTGAAGTCAATGGAACACCAACAGGTTGAGAGGAGTCATAGAGGTAGCAATAAGGGCAAAGTGCAGGTTTATATTTCAGATAGGCCATGTTTATGGTTTTATGTTTTGGATCCTGACTGGCACCAGCTGGCTTATATCTACTTGCACAGTTGTATTTTACTTTCGTTCTTTCACAGCTCTCAAATGACAAAGAGCAGGTTTCTTATTCTCAGCTCTCTGTTTTCTTCTGTCTGCAGTCAGCAATAGGAAGGCTCCTCCTCCAGTCCCACCCCGCACCACCTCCAAGCCCCTCATCTCAGTGACAGTGCAAAGCAGCACCGAGTCGGCCCAAGACACATACCTTGACCAGCAAGACCGTGGCAGTGAGGCCAACAGCCAGTCAGGACGCAGCAACTCCTCTGACAGTCTCTGTAGCATACGCACGGGCAGCCTGGCTAAGGGGACCTACCCTCCACCAGTCCCTGTCCCTATTGTTACCCTTGCTGCAACCCCGGCAGCCACTGCAGGCTCTGTACCTCCTGTCCCAGCCCCCCGTGACCTCCCTCCCACCACCGCTGTCCCCCCCACCACCATCACGACTTCCAGCACCGCTTCCACATCTACCCAATCCCAAAATGACACCGTGAGCATTTGTATCACCCTAGAGCAGCCCCCAACCCCACCCAAGAGGAAACTGTCCTCTATTGGAATTCAGGCAAGAATGATCTACTTTGTATTTGTATGGAGAGACAATTGTTCTTGGATAAGATTAAACCCACAGTTCGCAGCTGTATTTGACTTGTTTTCTATTATTTTTCAGGTGGATTGCGTTTTGCCAGTCGTAAGAGAGGAGCCAATACCCCTGATAACACCCCTTAAGTTTCAATCAATTGGAGTTCAAGTGGAGAACGGCAGGCCGTAAGTATACTGTCACGTTATCTAGCAGTTAATGGTAGTTACATGTGATTTGTTGGTTTACATGAGTGTTGCACTATTCAACAAGAATGCTTTGAATACATGATGTGTTCTGTAGGGTATTAGAAGAAAGGATATTAACCTGTACTAGAGCCAGGCTGTCTGCTTATATTATCAGCAGATATTGGCTGATCACCTATATATTGCTATCTGTGCATATGTTTTCCATAGTGCATCAATATAAAACCCCTTTTCTTTGTTTTCTTTAGCAGTTATAATGCAGAAAAAGCTACTTGGTAGTTAATATACACAAAATACATTTGTTTGACCTCAGGGAAACACAGAATACATTTCAGTGAGCAACACTGAATATAGACATAAGTTTTCGTTTGTTTACAAGAAAACGCCACGGGGTGCCTTTTGATATTGCAACAATCATTTTAATACTATTGCTCAACCCCAGAAGTGAGGCACCCCTCTGCTTTTCCCTCCATAACTGCTTGCACTCATAGTCTCCCTCCTCTGTCTGACTGTGTGGCTGGTGAATCTGCAGTCTGGGCTCTGAGTGTTGCTAAGGTCATTCAGCAGTCAGCCTGGCAGCAGGGCAGCGCAGCAGGCCAGGGCACTGATTGATGTCCTTTTACTCTTGTTTTGACTGTAGTGAACTGAACATGGCGAGAAACTCCCATTTAAACTTTTTCACTGCACAGTTATTTCCCTTAATCACATTTGTTTGACAGTCCTCTTTCCTTTTCTCCTGCACATTATCTCTGAAGCCAGCAGTCTAAGATTTATGTTGTATACCTGATTTGTTGCTAATTCCCTCCTGCGTACCATCCTAGATACCAAGTATTTGTGCTCCTTGCCGATAGACACACTGCGCCATCAACTGCGAAAATGTCCTGTCAGTCAAAAACACTGACCCCAAACTGTTACTGTGATACATGTACATGCACATCACTTCATTGTCTTATTAATTCAGCTGTCTGTCAGCTGCTGATGTTTATGCATGTCTCTGCAGTCTCAGCAGGGATAGCAGCATGGCCTCAAGACAAAATACGGAGTGTGAGCCTCAGGAGCCCCAGGATGCCACACCCACAGAAAACAACACAGCCAACTGCACCAACAGTCAAACAGTGAATACCACTGTACCCAATGCACAGGACAAAGCCATGGAACAGCAGCCCCTTAAACGCATCTCGGCCCCATCCAGGATATTGACCTCGCCCCCGGAGACTCTCGACCCAGCTTTAGACCCCTCCTCGCTGCCACCGCCAGATCCCAGCCTGGAGACCGGAAACTGCAGCACCCACGGTGATGCTGTTCAGACCAACACGCCAGCCTGCCTCCGAGACGGCAACTGGTTTCTGAAGCTGCTGCAGGCGGAAACAGGCCGCATGGAGGGCTGGTGTCAACAGATGGATCAGGAGACCAAAGACAACAAGCTGTCAGAGGAGGGTATGTGACGGAGGCCCACTTTCATAACATTACTCATCATCTCAAGACTTTTGCATCAAGAAAAAAATCTGATTTTTGACACAAATTTCTTGAAATCACCAGAGACACTTTTTCTCAATGCTTTACTGAGGCAGCTAATTTCAGTCTAACTTTCTCTGCCATCTTCAGTAAACAGACCCTGTGAATGGTTATTTCTACCGACCTTTTACTTATAAAAAGAGATAAGATCAGAAGAGGTGGGACAGTTATGAGATCCTCCTACAAACTAAACAGATGTTGAAGAAGTGTAAATGCATCGTTCTCTCGTGGATGCAACTTTACTCCTGTCATGATATAACTGTTTCCTCTCCTCTTTGTTTGTCTCCTCTTTGCCTATAATAACAGCAGCTAAAGTTGTGCTAAAATTACCCTTAAAACAGCTGTTATTTTCCCGTTATTTCTACAAATATGATCAAATTAAGCTTGGACGCACTGGGCTGCCATTGGCATCATTTAATCACGGATCAGTTCGACCACTCAGTAGTCTGTATTGCTTGTAGCTCATCCATAAATGCGATATGTCATGGAATCATTATAAGCCAAGGCTAGCTTAACTGTTATTTTTGTAACTTAACTTCTAGACTGCAGAAGTAATTCTTTCTCTGGTGTCTTTTTGGCAGTTACCAAACAGCTTTAGGTGCTTTACCATCTCCTTCTGGGCTGAACGAGGGCCAACCCTGGTTTGCATACAGCCAGTGAAAACACAGATGGGTGGATTGTAATCAGATTTGCGATCCGGCCAACAGATAGACATATTTGGAGTTTAGATGATAGTGTGACTTTCTGGACTTTATACCGATACAAGACACTTGGAATTGCATGTGAAAGTGGAGCTTAAGTATGAATAGTGTGCTCAGAATTCCTTCATTTATATGTAAATTCTTAAGAGCTAAATGCCCTATTCTTGAAAAAGTAGGGTTTAGTTTTAAAGCTCCAGAATTGTTTTGGGAACTTTCCATTTGCATAAAGCTGAAAAGATAATGACAGTATTTTTCATTTTTGGGTGAACTTATTCTTTAAAGACAAAAGAGAGACCTCAAAAAGAAAAAGTAGTACAGTACAGTAAATGTCTTGTCAAGTCAGTAACATGAAGAATTGATTTGAGGTTCACAGAGAGGCCTCGTCCATGTTGGCTACGGGCAATGAGACAAAGCACAACAGAGTCATTACTGCCATTGACTCACCGGCCGCTGCTCATTAGAGTCGGAGTGGGCTTTGTTTTAACTGTAATAGAGCCACCGCAGAGTCATTTCACTTTCTCATCTCCCAGAATACCACTGAAGCTTTTAAGCAGATCTATCTCTGCAGTGTCTTAAATATGAATGAGCAAGGAACAGACTAGCTGTAGAGGTTCCATCAGATTTCCATTCCTCCTGCTCTCTGAGGACCTGAATTATGAATTACCATTTACATGCAAATATTAGCCGGAAAATAGCTAAATAAAGACTAATTTGTTATCCTCCCTCAGAGTAAGTTAATATATTGCGTCTAAGGAAATCACTTACTGTCATAGCGTTAAATGGTGAATGCAAACATAAATATTTCATGAATAAACTCTACTCTCTGCTACATCTTGATGCAGCTCTCTGACCCTTTTATGTACTGTACAGTAGAATATATTTTTCTCATCCTCTTTGACGTTTTATGTGTATTGTTTTAGCTTAAAATGTTTCTAGTGGCTCTCCAATGAGCTTGTTGATGATTTATCATTCTTCTCTTATGTAGTGTTGGGGACGATCCGCAGTGCAGTAGGCAGTGCCCAGCTCCTCATAACGCAGAAGTTTGAGCAGTTCAGAGGTCTCTGTAACGAGAACTTGGTGAGTGGCTCCATCACATCGTTTTACATCACTCCCTCGATATGCTGCCCTTCTTACTACATGCTTTTGTTGGCCTCTCAGCCTCTTAGTGACCCAGTTTTCTTTCATCTTTCTCCTGCCAACATCATTTTTACCAGACACACTGACATGCAGAAGTCTTCTTATTACATTACATATAGAGAGGAAATCAAGCAGAAACATGATGCAGTTAGGATTTCTGTATTCTGATCTCTGCTGATAGATTTCTGTTTGCTTGGCTTAGTTAACTCGCCATACGTCCTTGCCAGATTTTCTCTTGCTAAAGGTCCAATATCTCTGAAAGTTTAAAGCTGTCAGATTTATTTTCTCTACATCCATTTGCTTGAGGGGAAGCTGCCTTAGAAATGTATCAAGGAAGAGCTGTGATCAATTATCTCTGATTTGACTGAAGCAATTCATCAATTGTCTCATGTTCCTGTCATTAGAACGTAAACTCCAACCCACGACCAACAGCACAGGACCTCGCCGGTTTCTGGGATCTGCTACAGCTCTCGATAGAAGACATCAGCATGAAGTTTGATGAGCTCTACCAACTGAAAGCCAACAACTGGCAACTTCCTGAGAAACCAGAAAAGAAGGTGATGTTTAAAAGAACTTAGAAAAAATAGAAATAGAAAAAATGTCTGGCACCACAGTTGAGAAGCATATCACTTTACTTCTGCCAGCTTCTTAAAAGTGAGGAATGCCTAATTCTCTTTATACAAGGTGGTCACAGTATATCAATAATGCCAATAATTGAGATATTTAAAAATAGAATATTGATGTTTTGATGATAATACCCATTTGATAGTGTAAATAATCCACTGCTTCTTAAATCAGTTCTGTTTGTTTCTATTCGCACATGGTCATCGTAGGTTTTGTCTGATAAAACAAGGTATTCGAAATCTGCCTTTCCCCTGTAAGAACCCGGAACTTTTGGTCCCATGAGCTAGTTTTAAGGAATCAATAATGGTCTGTTGTTGTCTGTTTCCACTGCGATCAAAAGAACTACGAAGATTTGGAAAATTAGTCCACTGACAAATGAAAAAACGTCAACTTTTTATTTTTTGCTTGTGATGCTACTGCAGTTTTGTATTCTTTCTTCTGTGACTCCATGTTTCAAAGCACAGTGTACAAAAAGCTGAGCCCAAAACATCCCAGCAAGCCCCATCCCAAAGTTCCTGTACTTTTGGAAAGTGCTAACTTAAATGAAGGGACTTTTTTGGTGGTAAAATAATCCCCTTGTCCCAGTGGTGGAAACTCACTGATTTCCTCCAAAGAGTCCTGTTCCCTGGGGAAAGTTCTGGTGGTGGAAACATGGCTGAAGATACAAGCTTTGACATTGACAGATTATAAGTATTTTTCCTTCTCATATTTTAGAGATTACGTGACTAATGAATTGAGAAAAGTATTAGCTGATAAATCAAATTTAAAAATGTTTAGGTGTAGTCGTACCCTCAAGCCTCGAGGGGTTTAACTTTAACTAGCCTTCAGTCAACTGTGTATCCCCACCACTGGAGGTTGTGTCTTCAGCTAGTAACACGCCGTACCTTATTCCTTCTCTCTCTTGATGTGATTCCCTCAGGATAACAACAAGCAGCTTCCATCATCTGTGCCAAAGAAGCCAGCTAAGCCCAAGCTGTCAGCGGGGAAGGACAGGAGTGTGGACTCTGCTGTGGACAAGCAGCGGCAAGAAGCCAGGAAACGGTTGATGGCAGCAAAGCGGGCGGCGTCAGTACGACAGAACTCCGCCACAGAAAGCGCTGACAGCATCGAAATCTACGTCCCTGAGGCCCAGACACGCCTCTGAGGGAGAACCAGCACCGATGATGGAGGAACAATCCTGACTCACTTCAGACATTCATTGACACAAACACACACAGATCCTGACACGAACACACAGATGTACAACGGATGCACAGAGGCCGATCCCTCATAGCAGCACAGCTGATGGCAGGAGGAACGTGGGGATCACAGGGCACAGAAACAATCCAGAATAATGCAGATCATCACCCTGCTGCCATGGGACTGAAATAACCTTGACAGATGTTTAATACTATTGTTATTGTTATTATTGACACTATAATAATTATTATCTCTTAAAGTATATCAGGACTGTCTTAAATGTACAAGTATCTCGGATAAGGACATCCTGTACCTTGTGAGCTGAAGAATCTTGGTATCCCAGAAGTTTACTCTCTTAAAACTCCCTTCACTGCTGAGTCTACCGGCAAGTTGTGGCTGCCTGGTTTACGAGCTGAGCGACCATCCACACACACTCAGGACACACATGCAGGTGTACTCGCTGTCCACAGAGTCTTCCTGTTCTCTATTTGTATTAGGCTGCCACTTATTGGGTGTGGTGTGTATGCTTTACTGTGTAAGAATTATAAGATGGTGTCAATGTACTCAGAGGTTTAAGATGAAGAGAACCAGAGGAAGGCAGTAGCATATATATTAGAAATATCACACTATTACAATGTTCATTTTGTAAATGTTGTATACCAGATTATTTGTTAGAAAGAGGTCAGTGTTCAGTACCAAGGTAGTTTTTTATAGATCGAGTACATGTACTGTCATGATATATTAGCACTTGATGCAATCATTCACTCCGCCTCTCTCTCTCTCTCTTTCTTCCTCTCCTTTTCTTTTCACAAAGGCACACTCCACATCCTGTGTCCGTGAATACCCATCATTAAGTCTTACATTTGTTCGTTTTTGTGAAGAGATGTGAGGAATGACTGCCCAGCCAGTGAACCAATGGTGGAATGTATGAAGCGTATGCATTGACAGCTCGTGTCGACTTGATCACTGCACTTTCCATTCACCTCAGATCAAGTTTTGCCCTCCTTTGTTTGCCCCATCATTCTGACTTTTCACTGCATCCTCACGTGATGTAGGGGACCAAGACATTCACCACTTGATATGGCATTCCCATTCAACCAGACTATGTGTAAGAGGGTGGGTGGTACTTGCTACTGGAAAGGAAATGGAATAGCATAGCAATAATAAAATCATTGTAGAGCAAAAAAAAAGAAGGAAATGCAGTAGGTACACAGTCTTAAATTATTTAATTCAACATTTCCAAGATGGTGGCTTGAAGGACGAATTTTCTTTCTTTTATGAACTGACTCAAATCTCAGGTCGAACACTCCAACTCAACAGTTATAACCACTCTGGATGGATTATTTATTATGTAACCATAAAATAAATTGGCCAAATGCTTACAGCCATTGCCAGATAATTCAGTTGCAGACCTGCTCTGTGTTCTTCAGTAAGAAAAATAATTTGGCTGCTATAATGAGCAGTTTCCTTCACTCCTCTTTCTAGCAGCTTGAACTCCCACCCCTGTTTGTTGAGAATGAAAAACTGTGGTACATTTTTATTTTTATTTAAATCTTAATGACACGTTTTGTGACTTTCATCCAAAAATGAGGTCAACTTAAACATGTCATCTGTAATTATGATCATTAATGGTGCTGCGAGGGACTTCATATTGTGCCAACACGGCAGTGACCATCAACATTTCAGTGTCATTTGATAAAGCTTTTATTTAAAGTGATTTTTTATTTTATTTAATCAGATCATGAATTCAGCTATCTGTGTGCGCATTCTCAGCAAAAGTTTTTGTTGCATTGGCTCACTCCTGATACGCTTATGCCTCGTCTCTGTCTTAACTCGTGACACTTTGATATGGGGCTGGAATATATTTCCAAAGTCTCAGTTTTCTTAAACGGAAACACAAGTGCCAAGGGTACATGAGTAGAACCAGGCATAGCAGATGCACAAGTGTATATTGACTCACTAGTTTGATTTTAGTAAGAGCTGGCTCTCCCCCTACTGGTCAGTGCTTGCGTGACACTCCAGACATCTTGTTATTCTCCATTTTGAATTTAGTTGACATCAACCTAGAAATGAAGTTGAACTGGGAATGCAGACACAGCACCAAGTTGTTGATTTTCTTATTCTCTTGTTTGTATTACATCAACAATGGACATGTGCATTTCATTGTCCAAAGAAATCATTAAACATCCTTTGCTACATGTCCTGGTCATCATTCCTGCTGTCTTTTTTACTGCACTCATCCATAATGAATGGTAATATTAGCTGCTAAGTTAATATTACACACAAAATAGATCATAAGCATTAGATTAGACATTTTATTGTTACTGTGTAATCTCTTAAAAGCATGGCCTTCTTACATATAAAAAATATACAAAGATCCTCACCGGTGAGTTTTCAGTACTCCTTTAAATGGGTCTTGCAAATGATCTGAAGCTATTCAATCTTGTGTAAGACATTCAGGGTATGTACTGCACTGAAGAGTTTATAACTGTGACAAAAATGGCGGAAAAGTTGGGGGGGTTTTTCCAATCAGTTGAGAGCTGGATCCCTTTATTTGCCCACACGCTGAACTTTTAGAGAGCTTGACCTGATCAGGGATCCTCAAACAGTTTGTTTACCAGTACTTCCTGAGTTTTAAAGGGCTACAAAATGGACTAAACAAGGACCAGAAGGTGCAACTCTGGAGGCATAAGATGTGTGTCAGCTACTCAACAACCATGTGGATGAGGCAATATTGTATGGTTACATGATTTCTAGATGCCAGTTGTCATGAATACCTTTGAGGTAAATATTGGGACATTGTTTATGCTTGATGGACAGAAACAGTGAGAATCATGAGCCCATTCTGACTTCACACTCTGCCTAGAGATTCAGCTAGGAAAATGAGCAAAAACTATGTAGTTCCAGATTATCTTGTACTGACAAACATTATTTTACAAAATAAGCACATATCTTACACACGAAGGGTTGTTTAATGTTAATGGTGTAATAGTTAGACACTGTGAGGCTCGCTTCTTTTAAAAATAATAAAAGCATTGTGATTGCAATGAGTTATGTGGCATATTTTCTGTATGGAATAAGCTGTAGAATTAAAGGGGAATGCCACTCAATTTTGGAATGCATGTATGTTTTTCCTTAGATATTTATGTTTAAAGGCCCAGTGTGCAGGATTTAGGGGGCGATCTATTTTCAGAAATGTTAAAATGTTCTTATTATCATCACTTATTTTTTTTTCATTAACTTAAAATATGGAGTTGCCTTGTTGCATGGCCATATTTCCCAGAACAAACCAAACACCTGCTTCGGACGGGAGGTGAGTGACATTCAATAGGTTGCAATCTACAAACTCACAGCTAGATGCCGCTAAATTCTACACACTGGCCCTTACATCAGATTACCTCAATTCTATTCACTGCTGTTCTCTGATCCTGGAGTAGGAAAATAGTGTCCAGAAAACCTCTCTTTGTGATCCCAAAGCCACATCTGTTAATTTCTCTGTGCTCAGTTGTTTTCATTGTTAATAACTTAAAATAAAACAAGGGTCCACAAAAGACTTTAATTTGGTCCACCTTAGTACGTGGTCGTAACAGACAATATTTTTACAGTTTGCAGTTTACATTTTATAGCATCATACACCACATGACCAAATGTATATGAACAACAGTGTCCACACTGTGTTTATGGTCTGGAAATGTCTCTTACAGAAGGAAATATAATTTAGATTAGGAATCCAGCATCCATCCTCTTTTTTTTTTTTCAGAGCACCGATATCTTATTTGTAATAAATTAAAAGATTATATTTGGAATTGATTATATGAAAATATATATATAAATATATATAAATATCCAAGATTTGGTGGAACAACCCCATCCAACACTTTTCAGATTAATCAGAACACTGACTCCAAATCAGGTCTTTTCAGTGTCCCACGTCACTCATGCTCTAAAAATGCATACAATTGGAGCAGAATAGAAGACATAACAAAACCTCCCAGGCATTGTTGTGGTCAGGTGACGTGAGTAACATCGATTATCTCGTTACATGTTCTCCTAGGAATCCTTGGGTCCTGGCTATGTGGACTGCATGTCTTCCATTCTATAGGGAATAACAAACATGATAACATTAGAGTCTCCCTCTTGTCAGAAATGTTTTTTCTTGATTCAACAGTTGAATGTTTGATCTTCACTGTGTAGAATGATGTATGTGCAATGTTTGACACTAGAAGGCTGTTTTCACATTAATCTGCTGCTAATATGGACCCTGCTCCAATATTCAGCAAACACAAATGTGATTTGAAAACTTGAGGCCCAAAATACACATAGACTGAAGATGGACTTTACAGTGAAGGAGGATACATCTTGTGTCCAAACATGTGCAATTAAAAATCTTTTCATATTAATTTATTCTGGAATTTTTAATGAGGGTGAATGAGCAGGTCCCATTTTAAGGTTTTCAAATTAGTAATTATTATCTTCTTTTTGGCAATGTCAAACATACGGGATCATTTTTGTGTGCCCTCACACATGCGTGGAAAGTTTTTTGAGGTGCAGGCTGAATTGAGTGCATGCATTATGCAGAATCTTTGTGTGTTCTAACTAGTTCTGTTTTGCAGAATATGACTGAAACATGTTTAAACTGACTCAAACAACCTACTGACCGCAGAGTCTTCAGCCTGCAGTTTGGACTCTCCAGGACATCAGAGAGCATCTTCACTCCGGCTTGCTGTAGGTTGTTTTTGCTCAGGTCCAGCTCTTGCAGATGGGATGTGTTGGACTTCAGAGCTGATGACAGGAAAGAACAGCCTTCAGCCGTGACCCGACACTGCTTTAACCTGCAGAGATTGGAGGATTTTTAAGGAGATACTTTTCAATTTCTGTGACATTTGGAATGACTATTATATCAAGGAAGAATATTGGTCATTGTTTTTTCATCCCCTCAAATTGTCTGCTTTCTCCAAAGGCTGATTTCCAGGCTGTTTGAGGTTTAATATCCAGGTTAATAAATACACTGACCTGAGAAATATCCTGTACATACATGTATGTTTTGATGGTGGGGGAAACTGTAGCACCTGGAGAAAACCTACGCAAGCACTGGGAAACATGCTCAACACAGAAAGACCCTCCCCCTAGTCGGGATTCAAACTGAGAACATGACCTAATTGCTGTGAGGCAACAATGCTAACCATCATGCATTCTAAGTACATAATCCACCTAAACACTGAATCCAAAAAGAAATCATTAACAAACTGTCTTCTGTTTGAGAAGAAGATTAAGAAATTACTTACTTCAGAGTTTCTAGCCTGCAATATGGACTCTCCAATCCAGCACACAGCAGCTTCACTCCTGAATCGTGTAGATCATTTTCACTAAGATCAAGCTCTCTCAAACAGGAGGAGTCGGACAATAAAGCTGAAGCCAGAGAAGCACAACAAGTCTCTGACAACCATCCTCCCCTCAATCTAAGTAAAAGAATAAAGTATTAGGTTTAGAATTTCTAAAATGACATGCTCAATATCCAACTTAAAAATCAAACAACAATCCAGGTTCAAAACATCTTCCTGCAACAAGCAAAAAATGTTATCTACTAAATGTCATTTCAACAATGTAATTATATATTCACCATTACAATGCATCTAGCTCTAATATCTGGCTGAATTTTTGCATAAGAGCCACATTTTTTACCTGACATGGAAATGCAGGGTCTTGTGTGTAAATATTTCACTGAATATTAAAGTGTGGCTTCATTAGAGGACTTAGAGGTACAGGGAATTATAAAATGTGAATTTGCTACTAAATACGCGTTGATTATTTTGGGCTCTTGACATCAACTCCTCTAAATCATCACCACTACATATATTTAACAGATTTAATTTCTAGTTACTGTAATATAAGGCAGACTGATCATACTAAAAGATCATCTACTTTCAAATGGTATATAAATAGAAGTTAATCAGCTTTACTCCAATAAGCTTTGCCATTAAATTAATGATGGTTACGTTGTAGCCCTATATAGCAATAGGTCACTATGGTCCCTTGTGCTTTCCTGCACAAGACATTAGAGGTTGTAGAACTCTCTCCCTTTGGAGACACTGTGGACAACTTTAAATTTAGCAGCTCAACAACTATCCATTTACATTTGTCTTTGCTTATTCTTATAGATTTTTATTTTTCATTTCATTCCTTTAACGTCCTTTGTTGTTCTATTAACATGTGACATGGCTGCACTGCTAAATCTATTTTATAGCCGAACAATTCCTCTGTTACCTTTAACCTGTACCGTGGTTAGGTAATGTAAAAGCAGCCTTGAGCATTTGTTGTTGTGTGGGACACTGACGTCACTCCTGAATTTATTTGCATCTACTAGAAATGGTCTTACCACTCTCTCATTTGAGCTTAATAAGAACAACCGGAATAAACAGGATTAAATAGTTGATACTTTCTCTAACTTACTTGGTGGATCATATGTTCTATAATAAATATAGATTTGAGAAAATACACCAAATCCTGTTTCCTGTACAATGGGGACACAGACTATAAGTAACAAATGTAAAGCCAGTTTTGAGCTTTGAAGGTGTTTAAGGAGATATGGCTTTGACATTTGGATGGAATATTTGGGATCAAGAGAGTAAGAGATAATAATGAGAACATTTAGAAAAATCAGAACCAGATACTTATGTTTATCCATTGTTACTTAATAGTTTTACATAATATAAAGCATAACAATGTTATGCAGCATTCAATATAGTTTAAATTAAGAATAGGTTATGACATTAGTTTTGGTCTGTGTGGATCACAATACTGTTATCCTTACACTGATGTATCACAATCATTGTCACTGTAACACTGATTTAATATTCATGTCATTGTTAAATGTAAAATAAAAAGACTGACCTCAGAGCTTCAAGTCTACAATGTGGACTCTCAAGTCCTGCGCACAGCAGCTTCACTCCTGAATCCTGCAGGTCGTTATTACTCAGTTCCAACTCTCTCAGGCTGGAGGGGTTGGACTTGAGAGCCAAGGCCATAGAAGTACAGCAATTCTCTGTAAGCCCACATCTATCTACCCTGTAATTGCAGGATTAATATTAAATCTGAAATGCAGTACTAAATAAAAAACATTTGTAATGCAAGTTCAGTGGGCTCAGACAAAGTCTTATCTAGAAGGAACACAAGAGGCCTTATGACTTTTGTAACCTGCCAGTACTAAGCTTGTAAAAGTATCCATCATTCTATCTCACACAGACGTGGGCCCTTTAAGTCTCTACAAATGTAAGGCATTGAAGACACCCACTCCTTGCCATGGGGCTAACACAACATAAGGTTGTTTCAAGTGTGTCAAGCAAAACTGTGGGCATGGTTGGAACCTTGCAATTGCAGCCTCTGCCATCAGTGTCTGAATGTGTGTGTGAATAGTTGAATGTGACATGTATTGTAAATCCTTTGAGTGGTTGGTAGACTAAAACAGCCCTATATAAATGCAGTCCGTTTTCCATTTGCAATTGATGTCAAGAGCTGAAACAGACAGGCAAAAACCTGCTAAGCCCAAGCAGGCACAATCAACTATCCACCCTATGGCCAGAAGGCAGGAAAAGAAGCAACCTACATGTGCAGTCTTGACAGACAAACCTAAGATAATTAGGATATACTCTGGTTGTCTGATTACGATCCTGACACACATTTTCTAAAACACCATTACAGAGAGGAGATGAATATTGACAGTGCTGAAAATGCTGAATCAGAGTAGTATGATGACTAGACACGCTTTCAGGCAGCAAAAGTCAAAAGAAAGCAGCGCTCCTCTGTGTCCATCTGTCGGGTGGGGAACATTGAAAAGAAATGGCTGACTGCTCCATTGCTGTATTTCTCACCACTTATGCTAACAGTGCAATACAACTTTCATTCCACAACTCAGCAAAACAGAGTGTGAAAGTCCATGAAAAATATAAAAACATATAATTTACAACATCAGCTTCCAGTCACCATCTGCTAAAAGTACAAATATATCACATTAAACATATCTGATCTACAGGAGTGAACTCACCTTAGAAACTTCAATTTACACTGAGGACTTTCCAGTGCCGCAGACAGCAGATTTACTCCTAAATCCTTCAGTTTGTTTTTACTCAGGTCCAGCACTTTCATATGGGTGGGGTTGGACATGATGGCTGAGGCCAGGTGTCCACAGCCGATCTCCGACAGCCTGCAGCAGCTTAGTCTAGATACAGATGTATAAAGAATGTAGCTATTGAAGGCAACATTGTTGGATAGAATTATATGTCTAAACTAATTAACTAGTTTTGATATTCAATGGATTGCAATCTACAACCTCACCGCTAGATGTTGCTAAATTCTATACACTGGCCCTTTAAAACAAACAACCTCAATTCTAGTCACTGTTGTTCTCTGATCCTGGAATAGGAATATAAACTTGCATGCCTAGCTCATTTTAACCCACAGATGTGCCAGGTTCAAAAAGATACTAGTACTGAAGATGTCAATGTTTATATAATGTAAATATATGGCATAAAAGTAAAAAATATCAGAATAGATGAGCACCACAGAGGAATTTTGAGTGGGAAGTGGGAAGTGCTGCCTAATAGATCATATTCCTCATATCCTGTAGGTCAATAATATTGACTGTTTATAGAGCCCAGGGTTCCTTGCAACCCCCTGAATGTATACGCTGTAATTTACCAAATTAATCACTGCTCAAAGTAAAAAAATAAAAGGTCTAACCTCAATGTCTCCAGTCTACAGTGTAGACTTGCCAGTCCTGTGGACAGTAGCTTCACTCCTGAATCCATAAGGTAATTGTTGTTACTTAGTTCCAGCTCTCGCAGATGGGAAGAGGGGGACTTCAGTACTGATGCCAGAGGATCACAACAACTTTCTGACAAACTGCAGTTATTTAGTCTGAAAAATGCAATTAAAGTGATAATTTAGACATATTTAATCAGATCTCTTGAGGTCTACATCTGTAAAGTCGCAATGCTCTGATCAACAGGTGTTGATATTAACAGAATTAAATGGTAACTTTACATATGTGAATCAGCATAATGTTAGCCTCGAAAATTCACAAAATACAGTTAAATGAAAATGGTCAAACTCAATAGAATACAAATCTTGTTATGAGCACATTATTACAACATAGTCACTTTCATCTAATGTGAATACTATGAATGTCCTAAAGTGTACATCTAAATATCACAGTTGTTTTCTGTAATGCTAGCAAATCACCCATCTTTTACGTGAGTACTTAAGTCTCCAGAATGATCTCCAGCATGAAGCAGATACAATGTAATAGAATTTGTATTTAACAAATTCAGTGGGGACAGCAAGAGTCAAAGATCACATCACATCAGACGCTCATATGCAGTTAGAACACGGAGTAAAATATTGTCTGAAAGCTGTCTGACCTTAGAATCTCGAGCCTACAATTTGGACTCTGCAGTCCAACCGACAGTAGCTTCACTCCTGAATCCAGCAGATAGTCATTTTCACTCAGATCCAGCACTCGCAGATGGGAAGGGTTAGACATCAGGGCTGAGGACAGAACTTCACAATGCCACTCAGAGAGTCCACATGCAGAGAGTCTGCAAACACATGACATTGAATCAACTATAACTGATGCACACATGGACAGAGCATGTTTAATCAAACTACTGAGATGAGGCACACAAGAACATGCATAAAGTCCCATCGTTTGGACTGTCATGTGACAATTTGCTCTCATACGACCAATAAAAATGAAAAATAAATTGCGACACATTTTTACATAGACAGGAATATCTTCACTGTAGCAAAAGTTGCAATAGATAAAAAGGTAGTTTTACACTACTGAGGATAACATCTGGACTTACCGAGCGTCTCTGCAGTTTCTCACAGCTGGGAGCAATCTCCTTCTTCCATCAATTGACGAGTTGTACTTCTTCAAGTCCAACACATCAAGAACCTCTTCAGACATTTGTAGCATGTAGGCAAGAGCTGAGCAGTGGGTCTTGGTGAGTTTCTTGTCTGATCGGTTTTCCAACTGCAGGTACTCTTGTATCTCCTGATGCACCGCCTGGTCATTCATCTCCATCAAACAGTGGAAGATGTTGACGCTTCTGTGGGGGGGAAATATTATAAGCATTCATTTTCTTCAGGTTGTTTATTGCTCTTTGGATGCTTTCTGAACTGCTTGCTTTCCAGCCCAACGGACCTCCCAAGAGACGATGGTTGGACTCCAATAACAGGCCATGAAGGAAGGGAACAAAGAGGTCCAGATGACCATTTCCACTGTTTAGAGATTTGTCCACAACTTTACTGAGGAAGTTATCCAGACCTGAGTCACTAATATCTCCCTCCCAGTCTCTTTCCAAGAAAGTTGCCAGTACATCTGTGTTCTTGTTCATGTAACAGTGGACCATGTAGACAGCAGCAAGAAATTCCTGAATGCTCAAATGAACAAAGCAGTAAATCATTTTCTGAAAGAGAACACACTCTCTTTTGAAGATCTCTGTACACAGTCCTGAGAAAACTAAAGCTTCTCTTACATCAAGACCACATCGCTCCAAGTCTTCTTGGTAGAACATGATGTTCCCTTTTTCCAGATGTTCAAATGCAAGTCTCCCCAACTTCAGAAGGACTTCACTGTCAGTCAGCTCCTGTTGGATCATCTCATGTCCTTTGTCATACTTCCGTATCTTCCTCTTGGATTGAACCAGCAGAAAGTGTGAGTACATTTCAGTCAGAGTCTTGGGAAGCTCTTCTTTGTTTGTAGTCGACATGTGCTCCAGAACTGTAGCAGTGATCCAACAGAAAACTGGGATGTGACACATAATGTAGAGGCTCCTGGATGCCTTTATATGTGAGATGATTCTGCAAGACATTGCTTCATCATTGAATCTCCTGCTAAAGTACTCCTCCTTCTGAGTTTCAGTGAATCCTCTTACTTCTGTTATCCTATCAACATATGAAAAAGGGATCTGACTGGCTGCTGCAGGTCTGGAAGTTATCCACAGGAGAGCTGAGGAAAGCAGATTCCCTTTGATGAGGTTGGTCAACAACACGCTAACTGATGATGTCTGTGTCACATCAGACACAACTTCATTGTTCTGGAAATCCAACAAAAGCCTGCTTTCATCCAGGCCATCAAAGATTAGCAAAACTTTACAGAGAGTAAGCCTTTCTGCTGTCACCATGTGTAGTGTTGGATGAAAATCATGAAGCAGCCTCAGAAGACTGTACTGTTCCTCTTTGATCAAGTTCAGCTCTCTGAACGAAAGCAGAATCACAAGGCTGACATCTTGATTTTCCAGGCCCTCTGCCCAATCAAGAGCAAACTTCTGCACTGCAAAGGTTTTTCCAATGCCAGCAATGCCGTTTGTCAGAACTATTCTGATTAATCTCTTTTGGCTGGGGAAGGCCTTAAAGATGTCATGGCACTTGATAGGAGTGTCACACAGTTTCTCTATTCTAGATATTTTCTCAAGTTGCCACACTTCATGTTGCATGTTTATTCCTTCCCACTGCCCTTCTGTGATGTAAAGCTCAGTGTAAATCCGGTTCAGGTAGGTTCGGGGTCCTGCTTCAGCAGTTCCTTCGATTGCAAATTGACATCTCTCTATTAAACTGAGTTTATGATTAGCTAATATCTCCTGCAGACTACCAGTGGCTGAAAGATAAGCAGAAAAAGAATAATTAATGTTGGAGAAATATTGTATCTCCTTGAAAGAATCAGCAGTTTGGTTTGGAGTGTAAAAACAGCACTTATTGCTACATAGTAACTGATTAGTATCACACTGAACTCATTTTAGTTGCACTTTCTCTACATATTCTATAACTAAGTTGGCTGTAAACAAGACGTTGCTCCAGACAATGACGAACAATGACGAACAAACAGATACAATGTTTTTTCCACAAATAAATATCTTCATGTATAACATTTAGAGTTAATAGAAAGGCTCAAATAGTTAGGAATGTGTTGTAGACAGCTTATGAGAACATTGGGGACTTTTTCCGTGAGCATCAAAGAAGAAGGCTTTATTTGTTACTGCTTAAGAAATTTGTAAAAATTCAATGTGAAATCAGTTTAAACATGTTCAAACAACTGCTGAATGTTGAGGCCAGGACCATCTCCAAATAAAGTCTGAGAGATGAGATCTCAAATGTGTCCTCAACACATCTTGGGGTGTTCACAACTGCACTGAGAGCAGTCCACATGTGATCGGATCACTACATCGATACCAAGTGTAAACAGCCTTCTAGCTCCAAACAGCTGCTTTTTTGTGGAACAGGAAGCACAATACCGAGCACGCAATGTTGGTGCATTTCAATGTAGTCTGTAACAGAAATTGTGCATGGTGTTAACATCTGTCTCTTTAACGGCATGATTTATATTGTTATGTTGTAACGTGACAAAATGTATGGTGTAACTGTCACACTATGTTCAAACTAAGCTACATTTGAACTCCCACTTTGCCCAGTTGCTCCATACTGTGCCGAAGCACAACTGTCCCTCCTCCCCGATCCCCCCGCTGGCCTGCACTCACATTGCTCCGGCCCCAACTGGGCCTTAGCACGGTTACCTCCTCTACATACAACATCATGTCGTAACATGACACACACAACTTTACGTCATCATAAGGCGTCATTTGTTAGACTGCCCCCTCACATTCCTGGATTTCTTGATTTTAAAAGACTGCGTCCATTATACTTCATGTCCACATTGCATACCCATACCATGCTGAAGCACACCTGTTCCAACCATGCCAGGGCCAAGAAAGAGCGCTCACACTAGTCAAACAAACTGTATTTTTGGGTCAAACGTGTTTGTACACGGTAAGGATTGCCTAGTGTGAGCGCGCTCTTACACAACTAACTGTTGCAACAGTATGTAGTGCTAATATCTTGTTTACAATATTTTTTTTTATATATGTTAAAAAAGAAAAAGAACAGCAGAATCTGTTTGAGAAATATTAGATTGTCTACTTACTTAGTTCAGTAATGTTTTGACAAGGTGTCTGCAGTTCAGGACATTTTCTGGATCTTTTTCCACATTTGGGAGAGGCAGGTTCTCCTGTTGCTTCATTTTGTTCCTGGAAAGAGACATTACATTGCCTGCAGGGGCAGTGTCCACAGCTGGTAGTCCCCGGATCCATCAGGACGTCCTGCGACAAAGCACAGCATGATAGCTGCTCCTTGATGCCATCACTAGTTCTTTTCCTCTTACTGTAAAGACAGATATTTTCATTTTTACTCAAATTATTTCCAAATGGGGCATGACAGAGAAAATTGATAGCCACCAATAACTTCACTCATATCAGGACCCTGTTACCTCTCACATCAGATTAAGGAGAACTTACTTTGTATCAGATCGCCCAGGTACATTGCTGAAGGCAAGAGGAGACTTTTTGGACTGGTCACTCTTCAGGGACAGACAGCAGGACAATGGAGATATCGCTCTGTCCTCCGTTTCCTGCCCAGAAATCTTTGGTCTAAAAGGAAAGTCAGTGACGCACAATGAGAATTTTTCTCCACTACTGAAAAGAAGCAGGAAGAACATGTTCACCAAATGTTTTAATTAATTGATACAGATTTGTGCTTGGTCCAAATTTCTAAGGTTCCAACTAATGATTATAATTATTATCATAAAATCTGTCGCCTAGTTTAATTTTACTCTTATATATCAAAAAACTGCACATCTACAAATGGCTTGTTTTCTTCACAACCCAAAGATAGTCAGTTTCAAAACTCTCACTTTGTGTCAGATCTTCCAGGTTCATTGCTGAAGGCAAGAGGAGTCTCTTTGGAATGGTCACTCTTCAGGGACAAAGGAGACACCGCTCCGTCCTCCTCCTCCTTCTCACAAACATTCATTTCTGGTCAAAGAGGAAAGTCAGTAACACACAATGAGGGAGGTTTGCACTACAGCAGTCATGTACAGGGTAAAGAAACATGCAGCACATACATAGCATAGACAATAAGATTAAGTCTGAACATTTCTTCAATATTACTATTTATTTCAAATACACATAAACAGTTGATCACTTGATTTACTCCACAAGGCTATAAGAATAAGGAGGACTTGGCTTTTTTTCAGACTATATTTTAGGTGTCTCAAATTACAAAGTGACCTGCCACAGATTATCAAATTCAGGCAAAATTTCTTGGCACAAAGCACATATAGAGGTTCAACCAGGGTTCCAGTTTTGTTGGAGCCAATAGCTCCAATAACGCAGGGTCTGCGCTCCCATGAAAGCAGTAAAGTCACTCCTCTGTGAGGGTCACTGATACATTAGCAACCATTATTTTAATCACAAATAATCAGGTTTTTATTCTTAAAGAGTATTATTTACATTAATCGTATAAATAGGTTATGAGAAACGTGTTTTCCAGAACAAATGCACATCATATTCTCTCTGAATGACAGAGTAATACCTTTTCATATTTAAACTAAATCACTGTGGTTGTGATCTACTTTACACAACTGTTGCAAAAAGTGAGCTGCTGTTTGTGTGTGTGTGTGTGTGTGTGTGTGTGTGTGTGTGTGCGTGCGTGCGTGCGTGCGCCATGGACACTGACTAATTTAAGTCACTCGTCACGGCAATACCCCAGACTCCCTTACAAATCACGTGCGTTTTTAGAGTTGTCGCATCATTAGGAGAAACTTAAGAAACGTAGCGTAATGGCTACTGCAATGTTTAAATCACCGGTGCCCTCTTGTAAATTCGGCGTTACACACAATACATTAATACAATACATTTTCTTTCCTTGTAAAAAAAAATGTCAAGTTTGTCGCGGCTTCCTGTTTTTCTTATTTAAGGTGCATCCTGTCTGCTTCCGTGTCTAATGCGTCTTACCTCCCAGCGGCTGTTTAACAAGAGTTCGAACTGATTTTACCACACAAGATTTATAAAAGAATACAACCTGTTGACGGTTAACATGAGACATTTTTACAAATCCTGTTAACAGTAACTAATATTGATTCTTTGGTGAAGAACAGTCACCAGACTCCCTTAAAAAAAAAACCATTTCGAGACTTATTGCGTAAGAAGAAACTGTATAAACTTTTTGAAACGCTGTGTACAACAAATTCTTAACTACTTAGGCCTTCTTGTTAATTCGGCATAGGTTATACAAGAACAAATTGCTCTCTTTGCGCAAAAATATCTCCTCTGTGTATGATAGCCTATCTATATTATTTATCCAGGTGTGGGTAGACAACATCTTAAGTATCTATAAAGTGTGTGTGTATTGTCTAAGATATATGTCTTAATAAGTTCCCGAAGTCAAAACAAGTTAAAATATGTCCCTCTATAAGACCATACACTAGATACACACCTTTAGCCGACTCTCGCCCATTTACCTAGCAGTCTTCTGCCAACGACATCAATATACATCCACCCATTTCTCCACGCGTGTACAGGAACTTTTATCTCAAAATACCCTTGTTTTAGTAAGTCACCGAGTCTGACAATTTCAGTTTCGCTGTCGGTACCGTAACGTTCAGAATACAGGCACGGTAAATCTAGGAGCCGCGTCTCCAGAAATGGGAATCCTGATTTTACAATCTAAAATCAACCTGACCTTGATCTTTTCTCTGGAAATCATTTGAGTGCCTGGTCAATCGTTAAATCTCAAAAATATGTTTGATGGTTATTGTCTTTTCAGAGATGAAACCTTATGAGAAGGATTCAGCAAGATCTATGGTCTCCTTTACCAATGACCAGAAGTTTTCAGAACTTCTACTTCAGTCACAGACTGTAACGGTACTCAGCCGCTGTGTGAAATCATTTTAATGTTGTGGTGGTCTTTTTTTGAACTCTTATTTTATTCATGTAGTCAGAACATACATTTTCTTTTTTAAGATGATCACGTTTTGGAAATACATTCATAATCTTAGAAGTAACTTGTAAAATAATTTGAAAACAAATAGGTGCGCCCTCAGAAAGTAGGCCTAAGTCAAACATTGTATTTTCATCACTGTATTGTAATTTGAAGACATTCTATAATGTCGAGGGGATCAGAGGGTTGGGAGGTGTTGAGAAAAGCTCCTGCCTGTTCAGTTGGGCCCACGTGTAATTACATCTGTTTAACGCCAGAGGGAGACAAACACTCATGTTTCTCAAGCTGCTGATTGTCCTGCTGCTGTGAGCCAGGAGGAGACACCACTCAACTCTTTTAAAGATAATTTTAAATAAAGTATTTTCAATTAAATTAAAATCATTTAACTTGCCCCCAAATAACAAATAACACAGTACAGAAAAAAAAGAAAGCCTACAGTGCAGATTTGCTGATTTGGAGTTAGGGCATACAGTAGAAAAAGAGCTTTACACATTTTGATTCTAATTAAATACTTATAAAAGTAGTATAATTGACAGAATTGCAATAAACATTACATGAGAACTAAAGCAAGCATTTGCAAATGAATAGATTTATTTTTTAATTCATGATATTATTATCAAAAACTCTAATTGATCAGTCAACATCATTAAAAAATCAAATCTCTGTGCTCCAAGTTAAATATTGCACATTATGGCTTTAGACTTAAAAAGGATAGAACAACTGAGACGTTCAGTTTTCTCAAGATTTGATTGATAAAAACATTGTTGTTTCCACCAGGAAGGTTATCTCACAGAAACACACCATGCTGATGCACTGTGGGCGGGCACACACACACACACACACACACACACACACACAAACACACACACACACACACACACACACACACACTCATCCACATCCTGTGGCACTGTGGCAGGCAAGGAATATCCACCACACACACTCACACTGTGCGCCGGCAGTACCAAGGCCAACTGCCGGCTAGTATTTTTATAATCTTCATCCTCCCTGACCTGTTGCTCCCCTCCTGGCGCCAGTGGTCTCAGCCCTCCCCCTGCGATGCCTCAACTTTACACACACACACACACACACACACACACACACTTGCAAGCACACATGCTCCTGTACACTCAGCAGCCGGATAATTGAGACCAGCTGTTGCAAGGTGCCTCTTCCCTCGACCCTGCACCCCTCCTTCACCCCGCTGCTGCACTTGCCTTCCTAGCAGAAAGCTATTCCAAAGACCCCCCCCCCTCTCCTTTCTCTCCCCTGACTCACACCCTCTCCTTCTCACATGCCTCTGGGTGCTCTTCCCATCACTTTTGTTGATTGACGGATAGGTGTGTTTTTTGTTTTTGTTTTATTTTCTTTATCCGTCATTAATGATAGTGATGCTTCACAAAAACTCAAATTAATCTCATTTTAGTTTCATGAAGACACTGGAATTTTACTTCCTGTTTTTGTCTTCATTGTCTATTTCTCAGGCCCATAACACACCAGACCCACTATGTATTTAGATTTCTGCCAGAAGTTAGTTTCATACACAGGGTCACTTTTGATTAGTTAAGTTTGCAGCTGCAAAAATCAAACATTTTTATTGAAGTGGTTTAAGCCTCCTGCCGCGATCACGTGCTCCTCGGATGGTCCCCCTTCCTGAGTTTGGAAGCTGTTCTTCCAATTTTTGTGTGTTCATGTACTTCACGTTGGAACACGGGAGAAACATGGATGCCAAAAACAAAAATGTTTTGTGTTCATTTACCAGTTACAACCTAAAATACAGCGAGTCTAAACTTGATATGTAATATGTGACTTTCATAAAGGTTTCTTACCATCAACCGAATGTTTACTGCGTCGGCTATGTTTCAGCATCATATGACGTCACCTTGGCAACTGCTGGAGCATAAATTTTTCATTTCTCTGATTATTCTGACACAATGTGAACAGACAGTCATCTGTGAGGAAGGTTAGTCCTCTTCAGGGTCCCTGTATTCTTGAACATTGAGCATCAAGGCCAAGTTTGAATTTTGCAAGCTGGAATTTCCTGACAAAAATATCAGCAACATATCAGTACTTTTGTTTAGGACATTTTCTTTAGTACCAAATAATGTTTGCTTCAAGGTTCTCTGTTGGGAGAATTTGCAGCCTAAGTTAATTGACTGTGTTCATTAGTTGACCAAACAGGCAGTTTAAAGACATACATTTAGAATGAAGGAATTCAAAACAAGCATTTTTTTCTGACATTTAATGAATCAATTAAGAAAATATTAGTCGGTTAAATCGCTAAATCAAGTTTTGCACTCTTGACCTCAACCACATATCTTTTTCTCATCGTTTCCCCTCTGGATTCAGGTATATTTGGGGGGCGAGACACGACCCGGCCAGTGGTGACTGGGAGCCGCTGCTGCCTGGAATTCATGGGGTTTGGGAGAGGAATGGGGGAGGCGACGGGGAGGAGGAGCTGGAGGATTGGGACAGGCATGTCAGACTCTCTTTTCCAGCTGGTCCTGAGGGGTCAAACTGTGTGTGGATGTGTGCATGTCATGGCCTCTCATTAGGGGGTGAGACGCTGCGGCTCCAGACCCCCATGGTAGGATTGCTGGGTGAGTCTGCAGTGATCCTGCCACTTTGATGCCCTGACCCCCACCCACCCCCCCTCCCACAGGGAGGTTAATGAGCCACAGTGAGCTCTGTAGGCATGCTGTTATTGTGTGTGTGTGTGTGTGTGTGTGTGTGTGTGTGTGTGTGTGTGTGTGTGTGTGGATTTTGGGGGGTATTAAGAGGAGGTGGAGGAACCTCCAGACCACTGATATGCTTTTGCCCGAGGTTCCTTGCAGTGTTCGGATCAGATGATCAGGCTGTTTGTGTTTGGATGTGGTGAATAATGTTAGTATGACTCCACCTGCTCCACTGGATGGAGTGTTCCCATTCCTGCGCAGTGAATCAACAAACTAAAATAAAACTTTGATTTAAAAAATGGACATCGGAGACACTGTCAGCAGTGAAAACGCTGTTTTGAGAAAGCATCAAATAAGGTTTCAGCTTCACAGCAAAACGTATTAAAAGTATTACAGCATTCTCCTAAGCAATTGAAGTTGTTGGGGATGAAAAACATACACAGAAAGGCTCCTGACAGCTCATCTGATGTAAGACAAGAGCCCTAAGATCCCAAATTGATTTGGAAAAAGACAGTATTGACACCCTTAGACAGTATTGCTTGTGCAGCCTCTTTAGATGAGGTGTGCTAATGTGCTAACACAACACCTAGACAAAAGATTTTGGGGTGTAGATATTGTCTTCTCAACTCAATTTGGGATATCGGGGCTCTCGAAGACTTGGATTACTCTCGTATTTGTCAGCTGCAGGGAAAGTTAGTCCTTGAAAATTGATTATAAAAGCCAAATATTATCTTATAATCAAAATCATGATGGGGGAGAATTAGGCAGAAACAGCTACTTGGTGGAATTAGTAACCTTCTTTAGACGGATGCACTTGCATTTCAAACATTTTGGTGTCTTTCAGTTTGTGCTGATCCAAAATGACCCACGTCTGCAGCCTTATTTGTGATAAAGTTCTTCCACGTCTCTACTTCGTGCATGCGTCATCTCTGTGAGGTGATCCTAAACTCTCCGTGGGCCTACAGCTCAGTTTGATTCACTGTCACTGACCTTAATTACTACTCCTTCTTGTCTCATTATCTCTAACATCTGCAAATTGACCCTGCACCACTTCACATAGCTGAACAGGCAGTCAGATGTGAATGTGTTGTTTTGGGCGGGGCGGTGCAAGCCCTGGCCCGCCGAAGGAAGGCACGGCAGTCCAAAACAGGTGCTCTCATTTCTTTTCATCGTGCGCTCCCTTTCCCTCTTTCTTCTCCTCACACCTGCTGAGGTGTGAGGACTCATGCTGGTTCAGCCGAGCAGCTTAGCCAAGCCTCGGCTATGGGTAATTACCTAAATAGTATATACTTTATCTGCTTTGCCACCTCCCTCCTTTCCCTTGATGTAAGGTGTTACTTTGAGATTGATTAGTCGTGTCTTTTGGGCCAAAGAAGGGGGGAAGAGCCAGACAAGGCAAAGTAAATTTGAAACCCTGTAATTACTTTTGTTTAAGACAAAATGTTACAGATGGGTAAAAAGTAAATGAAACACATCATCGGGGCCATCTGCTCAGAGCTGAGTGTGTTGTGTGTTTTACTGTAAAGGCTTAAAAATCTAAGTGTCAACAGAGACCTCCAGTGATTTGATCCTGGTGTGACTGATGGCTCCAGGAGGGACAGGTGGTCCCGGCCCCATGGTGGAGCACCTTACTGGGCCTGCAGTAAGCCCTCGGCCCCCTGTCTGCTGTCACCATGACAGGGATCAAGGTTTACCCAGCTGTTTAGGATCTGGAGGTTTGAGGGCAGCTAGAGAAAGTTTACTCTGCAGAAGAACATCACCGTCCGCTGAAAATCACGAGAATGAATTTTTTATTTATCAGATAAACTGAAGGGACACACAACCACAGACGAAGACTAAGATAATATAACTTTGCCAGACTGCATTTAACTCTATTTGTCATAATGTTCCCTGACTGCTCGACATCCTTTCTAACTCTTAATCTCTAAGTCTCAACTTCACAAAGTGGCTTTATGTTTTTAGGAAGGTGTTTGAGTCGTGGGAGTAAAGCCAGACGTGAATTTTGCTTCTATATTAACCTCAGTAAAAACCTATACATATCCATTACTTAAGGATGTTTTCAAGATTATCGGTGATTTCCCAGTAACGTGTGATCTTGTAATTTCATTACTCATTCATTACTCCATCATACTGTGGCTGTTTGCTGTCAGCATTGCACAGTGTCAGACTGTAATTTCATTACCGCCAACTGTAACTGTCTCAGAGACAGTTTCCTTTTGATGTTAATTGTTTATCTGTCTGTCATAAATTAATTATCATTTTACGCTCATAGAGTTGTTAAGAAGTGATTCAAATACTAGTAAATGGGGGTTTAAAAGGTCAAATGGTTGATAAGAAGTCTAAAAAGTGTTTGGTTTAAAAATGTATTGCATTTTATATAACGTTTTATTTTAGTGCAGGATGTAACAGGACCATGGTTCGTAATTTTCTGATGCCGTGTGGTGATGTCATTGGTCTGTTGCGTTAAGGGTCAAAACCAACATGGCTGCAGAGGATGTGGTCCAAAGGGCACATTTGTTTCATGTTTATCTGGATGGATGGATGGATGGATGGATGGATGGATAGATAGATAGATAGATAGATAGATAGATAGATAGATAGATAGATAGATAGATAGATAGATAGATAATACACACCATTCACATTTAAAACACATGTAAAATAACAGATTTTTAACTAAATGTGAGTGTAATGTAACTAAACTAAGTGAATCTCTTTGGAGCAACTTATAGTGAAACTGATTTGGGCACATCTGGAAGATCTTTGTGTGTGTGTGTTTGTGTGTGTGTGTGTGTGTGTGTGTGTGTGTGTGTGTGTGTGTGTGTGTGTGTGTCTGTGTGTGTCTCTGGGTGGCTGTCATGTGGCAATCCTCTCAGTTTTCTCCACAGGGGGTTGTTTTCCTTGGCTTTCAGAAAACAAGCTCTCAGGTAATGACTTCAGTGTGGCGGTGTGTGTTTTTATTTCATTTGTGTGACACAATCAGGTGGAACTGATAATCTGACGCTGAAGTGATCTAAATCATCTAACTGCAGCATCCAGTCATACTGCAGTGTTCAATAGATGTTAGCGTGTGTGTGTGTGCGTGTGTGTGTGTGTGTGTGTGTGTGTGTGTGTGTGTGTGTGTGTGTGTGTGTGTGTGTGTGTGTGTGTGTGTCCGTGCTTGTTTGGGCACATGTGCGTGCATGCATGCCACCCTGTCCTCCTCTCATCTGGTCGGGCCCTCTAGCTGGTAATCTGAGCATAGAGATTAGAAAGAAAAACAGCGGAGAAGAATGTCTTTGGTTGAGCCAGCGAGGAATTTACAATGGCCTTCAGGCTGCTTTGACCTCTCCCTCCCTTTCTCTCTCTTCATCTCTCTCTCAAACTCACACACACACAAACACAGACACATGCACACACACAAATACCGCAGGGAAAAATCAAATGTGCAGATCATAAAATAGATCCTCCGCTGTGGTCACCCATAATGAGGGGGTAGGCAGAGGGTAGAAAAATAGTAATATATGAATGATGATTACTGTTCGTGCATGGATTAATGTGAGATACTGTATGGTGGTGGTGGTTTATGTTATGAGTTTTATTTGTTCAATCAAGCTGAATCCAATATCGTTAGCCCTGTTCACTCTACGTTTAAAACCGTCCATAGCGGCTCGACAAATCAAAGATCCGAATCCAATCATACGAAATCAAACCAACCGTCAGTTCTACGAAACGTGTCATATCTCGTTCACATTACAAGTTTATGATCTGATTGTCATATCAGGAGGTGGAGGGGATGGTGGCGGAGTTGCAGATGAGATTTGTGAACATTTGGACTTGTGTGTGTGGTATTTTTCTGCGCTCAGTGTTTTTGTTTTGCTGATGTGTTCTCAGAGGTGCTTTGCAGAGGCTGGGCGTGGCCTCCCTGGATGGCTGGAGCTCCTGTCTCTCACACATCTTGCAGCTCATCTGATCATCAGCGGCAGCACAAGTACCCTGGTCTTCTCTCCATCCGCTGCCAGATTGTTTCCACTTGTCGCCGTGGCATATGTGGCAATACAGCTAGTGCTACCTTTTGTGACTCTTTTGTTATTCCTAAAACCTGTGCAACACTGAGCTCCTGCACCTCTGCCACCAGCTAAAAATCCCCCAAATCGTCCATGTCTCATTCACCTGTGCCTCCACCTAAGCTTCAGCCTCCCAATACCACGAGCCTTCCTCCTTTTAAGCTTTCCCCTGTCTTTTTGGTTCCGATGACCACTACCTGCAAATTAATACACTGCCAAGCCAGTGACTGCTTTTCAACATTTGTAAATATCGATTTCTACGGAGATCCACCATCATTTCCAGAATGTTTGTGCCTCCAAAACATGTATTTTGAGAAATAAAAACATGAACTTTTCCAATCCTCACCAACTGGCTTTTGTGCCTTAACCTACCAGACAGTGAGCACTGCATTGTCAAAACACAAAATTGAAAATTGAACCTAAATAAAAGTAAAGCTATGACATAAAGAAATGTAAAGTTAGCATATGTGTGGTTTGCAGAAATGTACATTGCTAACTTTTATTCTGGCGACTGTTAGTGAAATTAGTGAATCACAGTCCATATATATGATGAAAATATGAAAAAATAAGAAAACTGTTGTGGTTGGACATAGACAGCAGAAATATTTTGATACGCCTCCATCTGTTGCCACAGGGATGTCATGACCTGCGTAAGCTCTCCGACAGCTTGCAGCGATGTCACCGTGCTGCAGGACAACCGAGGGTCTGAAGCTTCGATGGAGTTCTGGTTTCAGAGGGACAGCTGTGTGGATACTCAAGACAAAACTGGCTACCAGACCACCTGATCTGATCCCCCTCGCTCCGTCACAGCCCAGCGACCTGCCTTCCTTCCAGACAACCCTCAGCCAGCATGTGTGTGTGTGTGTATGTGAGAGAGAGAGACAGAGTTGGGGGGGGGGGTATACAGGTCTCTGCACAGACGAAGGGGACAGGTGTTAGGGACAGGAGGTGCCGTGTGGCCCGGGGGTGCGGTCAGGTGGTGACACACCTGTCCCTACTTGCACAAGAGGCTCTAGTTACTCTTTCTCACACACACGCACACACACACACACACACACACACTCTCAAGCATGCACATCAGCCTGACCATGTGTTCTGACATGCAACGTTAAACCAACCATCCTGTCATGCAATGTGAATCTGCTCACCAGGACAAAAACCCGGGCTGATCCCTGTTGTGCCAAAGACAACTTGGCAAGCTCGACTTTGTGGCAAAGTAATGGGATCATTATTGCGCATGAATTGAGAGGCAGACACTCAAAAACGAGGCTCTACGTGGAGATTTGGTGGCCATGAAAAAGTCTGCGTGACAGAGAGAAAAAGGGGCACTGAGTAGAAAATATCCCTGATTGTGCTCAATTATTGTTTTCCACGCACGGTTGCTTAAGTGTCTCTCCACGATGCCTCTGGAAATAGTTCCAAAGCAAGTTAAATTAGAAAGGATCAAACAAGACAACAAAGGAAACAGCTGAATTTGAATTTCTTTGCTGTTTTTTTTTTTTTTTTTTTGATCAAATCTGTGCAGTTTATCATTAAGGTAACTGAGTTCTCTCCAAATGTGCATGAATCCAATTTAAAATTCAGATTGCTGATTTTACGATGTGGGTTGACGTCCTCTCTGTGCTCCCTTTTTAAACGAGTGTAAGTGGATGACAGTGTGTGTGGCACATGCAGTGTTTCTGTAAAACCTTGGAGATGGGGGAGATAGGCGTCTGGCCCTGGGGTGTGGATTTCAGGCAGGTGCTTTTGCCTGCCCTGCGGCTCCTC
The DNA here is from genome assembly GCA_903131615.1 of Diplodus sargus. NCBI lineage: Eukaryota > Metazoa > Chordata > Actinopteri > Spariformes > Sparidae > Diplodus > Diplodus sargus. The sequence goes on along the minus strand of CAEMYA010000044.1, from coordinate 8,607,057 downwards.
GAGGGACAGGACAGGACGGGACAAGGCGGGAGGGGAAGGAGAGGGGAGGCACACACACACACACACACACACACACACACACACACAAACTCCAGATCCCCAACTTAAAGGCTGATCTCCACCCGTCTTGCCCCCCGCCCCCTTCACCCAACACCCTCCCTACCATATCCTTCATTGACTGGAATGTGTCGGGACAATAGAACTGTCCTGGTCCTTCGGCTGGTGCCCCCCTTGGGCCCACACAGGCCCTGACAGGAGGACAAAAGTGCACCTTGCACCTCTCAGCACCACCAGCAGCACCCCGGGGGCGAATACCTGAATACCTGCGGTAAATAAGAAGGAGAGAAAGAATGACACAATGTGAGGCAAGTGGGAGAGAAGAGGGAGGGATGAATGAAAGAAAAATACTAAGCACGGGCGATTTTCTGCTCTCGGCGGCCAAGTGTAACACAGACTCATCCAGAGGTCCAAGAAAAACACGACAGCAGTCTTCCTATTCCGATACCCTCTCCCCTTTTATTATTCTAATTCACCATGTGGCTCATTCTTTTATATCCACTCTGACACCTGCTTTCTTAGCACCAACCCCCCAGTATGTATTCTCCACATATCCGACCTTCCATCAGCGCGCTCTTGCTCTCTCGTGTCACGACTTGCTGGCCACTGCCGAGCCTACTCCGTGTGTGGTTTGCGCAGCACAGACACTCATTTTCTTGCAACACATTGTGGGCCTGATTGACTCACAGTTGAATCTCAGTCGATGCGTCTGACATTTCTGTGGAACAACTGAGTGTGCAGGAGACCAGCAAAGCCCAAATGGTTTCCCTCCAAGTAATCCCTGTATTTCACTGACTCGTCCCCCCCCCCCCACCTCTCTGGGTGAATGTGTGCTAATCAGTGAAATGAAGTGTGTTAAGCCACGGTCACATTACCAATGATGCAACCACAATCACTTTGCTCCGTGCAACAAATATGGGTGTGGGTGCATAGCAAGGCCACTGGGACGAGTGCTCTGGAAAGTAGAACAGCTTATAATGAAAGATACATATACTTCACCTCTGTGCGTACTTCATCGCTTAATATATTCATAATGAAAAGTGTTGCATGTCCGGTCTTCATGCTTAATGTGACCTTAATTGTATAAAGGCACTCAAAAGTCATACTGGAGTAAACGTTAAGATACCGTGTTAAAATCTACTTTGGTAAAAGTGAAACTCACCCACAAGTAAAAGTCTTTAAGTATCTAATATGACATGAACTTAAGTATTTAAAGTACAAATAAAAGTGAATTAAACCTACAGTATATCTACATGTATGTATAAACTGAATACTGTACATTTTTCTGATCATTTTTATATCAGACTCAATGTTTTTTTTTATCTAATTGCAGATTTTAAAAAATAGATTTTAAAAAAATGTGCTGCTTTTGGCTGATGCGGCATGTAATCTGCAAAGTAACTAGTAAGTTATCAAATAAATGAAGTAGAGTAAAAAGTAAAAAGTATAAAGCTGCAGAACATTTCCTCAAAGTTGTACTTAAGTGCAGTACTTGAGTAAACACAAGAGTTTTTACCCAACAGGTAGGTACTCAGCTGTAAAAGACTTGATGTTAAAACATTGCTAAAAAGAAGAACTTCATGTAGTGTGTAAACCATCTCCTCCGGTGAGCCACCACACAGCCAGCCACTCGATCTCCCTTTTTCTTTCGCATTACATAACATGAATCAGATAAAGTGTAATTGTAGATGCAGGACCCTGCGAGATCAGACGCGGAGTTGTGATACTGGAGCCCGAGGTCACTGTGAAACGGAGCACCTTGTGGTTATGGAAGAAGCATTCAAATCTTTTTTATTCAGGACTACCACCGTATAAAACCCCTCAAATGAAAAGCCTCTCCTCTACTTTAAAGGGCGTACTTCTTAAAAATCTGGAGACAGGTTTTGGTTCATTTATCACACGAAATTTCAGACTGACCACAGAGGTGTGGGTTAACTCTACATGAAATTCCAGCTCAGAAAAATAGAACGGATTCGAATAGAAAATATCTCTCAGATTTCTGATTTATACTGTATATATATTTATATTAATCTTACTATGAAGAAGGGAATCTTTGTCTGTCTGTCTGTCTGTCTGTGTGTTATTCAAATGTCTCCAGAACTGTTCACTCTACCTCACGCTAGGCAGGAATTCCAGTGCTGGAATTTGGTGCAATTTGAACCCGAAACACGTTCGGTATTAATAAATATTGACCAAACAGCAAACGTCACTCTGTGCAGCAGCAGGGATGTGGCCTCAGCGCTCTGGTTTCATGGCTCTGCAGACTGAAGCTGGAACCATCTCATGGGCAAGCAACTGGGAATTAGCATGGTGCAAAAACTGTCTGCGTTACATTGAGAACAAAATAAAAGAAGGTGAAATGCGTCTGGATGAGTGGGGAGACCACTTCAGCAGAGAATCCAGGACAGAGAGAAAGCTCTGAAGGTGCTTCAACGGGAGGTGGAGGTTATCAACTGCTCCGCTGATAAAGCTGTGGAGGATAGTGAGAAGATCTTCACTGAGCTGATCCGTCTCATGGAGAAAAGACGCGCTAATGTGAAGCCATACATCAGATCCCAGCAGAGAACTGAACTGATTCGTGTCAAAGAGCATCAGGAGAGGCTGAAGCAGGAGATCACCAAGCTGAGGCGGAAAGACGCTGCGCTGGAGCAGCTCTCACAAACTGATGATCATAACCAGTTTCTGCAAAACTGCCCTTCGCTGCTACTGGTGCAAGACTCTATAGGCCCAAACAGCTCCAAAATCCATTCTCTGAAGCACCTCAGTGAAGTGACAGCCGCAGTGTCAGAAGTCAGATATAAACAACCAGAGCCCAAGACCAGAGCTGACTTCTTGAGATACTCACGTCAAATCCAAACACTGGATCCAAACACAGCACACACACAGCTGATATTATCTGAGGGGAGGAGAAAAGCAACAGCAGTGGATCAGAACCAGCATTATTCTAGCCACCCGGACAGGTTCACATATTTGTATCAGGACCTGAGTCAGGAGAGTCGGAGTGGACATTGTTACTGGGAGGTGGAGTGGGAAGGGGTAATAATTCATGTTGTAATGTAGAGCAGGGTTCTCACTTGAATGTGCATTCGGATTCAAAGACAAATCTTGGAAGTTGTATTGTCGCAGAAACAGTAGTAAGTTTTATCACAACCGTGTCGAAACTCCTGTCTCAGGTCCTCAGTCCACTACTAGAGTTGGGGTGTACCTGGATCACAGTGCAGGTATTCTGTCCTTCTACAGCATCTCTCAAACGATGACTCTCCTCCACCGAGTCCAGACCACATTCACTCAGTCTCTCTATGCTGGTCTTGGTCTTTGTCCTGGAGTCCCTGCTGAGTTCTGTAAACTCAAATAGGCAGCAGTAATTTAGGGGGCATTGGGGTAAAATGGAAATAGTGGCGTTACTGTCAGCAGTGTTGGCAAATCAAATTGTTCCACCGTTACCAAGGAAATCTGATTCTTCCTGTTTGGTATCACAATGGCAGATGTGCTTTTTTGTGCCATGGTTCTATAATCATTTTTCTTGGAAAGTGCAGCTTGCTGGCAGAAACGAACACCACAGTGAAGAGGAGGTTTAGAGGCAAACACATTCTAAATGCAGATTGTGTCATTTTTCTACAATAATTTCAATGTACATTCAGTATTTACTTCAGAATGATAAGTTACAGCAAAAAAGCTACTGATTGTAAGTTCAAGTCCTGTGTTTACTTTATTAAAGCTCTTGTTGCTCAGAGCTGATTGTTGCTGTGATCGCCTGTCAATCAAACATTATAGGCAGTACTTTGATGTCTTTTTCTGTAAGTGTTTGGAGAGTCTTCTTCCTGTGTCTACTCAGCCATGGAGCTTTAGCTATCTTGCTCATGATTAGTTTAGTTAACATGATCATAATCAATAAGAACATCATTCATTATTTGCTTGTACATAGCTGAGATTCTGATCGAGCTAATTGATTGTGTGGAAAAAAGTAAATCTGCACATGAAATAGCTGAACAAACTGAAGCTTTAAATCACGAATAAACAAATATGATCAAAATATTTGATGATGGAGAGAATGTGAAACTAATATGAGAGTGAAGTTCAGCAAATTTCAGTGTTCATGTTAACAGCGTTTCTCAGGCTCCTTCCTATCATCTTCTCTCACTAAAACATCTCTATCAGAGAGGAATGAGCAGTTTTCTTTCTTTTTGCAACTTAAAAGCACAAGTACCTCACAATTACACTTAAGTGCAATACTTTAGCAACCAGTTACATTCCCTCACTAATATATATAGACTGATAGAGAGAAGAGAGAAGACTGATAGACTGATACAGTTTCCTTGAGAGCAGTGTTGTAAAAAGTACCCAAAAGTCATACTTGAGTAAAAGTAATGATATCATTAAAATATTACTTTGGTAAACGGGTCACCCACACAAATAGTGTATGAGTAAAAGTCTTAAAGTACCTGATATCATGATGAATGTACTTAAGTATGAAACTTTTTTTTCTGATTGTCATGATCAGTGTTTTTACTTATGTGATTGCTAATAAATAATTGAATCTAAATATGTGCTACTTTGGCTCTGACGCAGCATGTAATCTGCAAAGTAACTAGTAACTAAAGTCAAACTTCTTTCATGAGACGATTCTTAACTTCACATAAACTTGAATTAAGATAAAAAAGATTTCAGATTTTGTCATAAAGCCTCAGGATGTTTGGTTTGAGGTGGAATTGGATCTATTTCTTGACTTTGTGGGGGAATATTTAATAGACTCTATTCCTTTCTGCATACCTTGTCTATGAACTTTAAACCCTGATTATTTTGAAAAAACAACACTTATTTCAATCAATAACTGATGTAAGGTTTGATCCACACTGCCCTACTTTCTCTTCCCCTCGTCATGCTTACGTATGGAGCTCAGCGGTGTAGTTTAACTGTCCCTTCACTATTTGGGTGCAATGGAAACCTGCGTGTGAGAAGCTCTGGATGGCACACGGTTGGAAACGCATCTCATCTGTTTACCCTCCTGTCCCTTTATGGCTCATCCTCTGCCCTCTGACCCTGTGGGACAGAGAGGCCCTGTGTTTAGGAGGAAACACAGCACCAGCCACATAACACACACACACACACACACACACATACACACACACCATTGAAGGGGACAGCAGGAGTGCGGAGGTGGGCAGGAAATGGCGTGTACCCCCTCCTAGAGGCCATATCCTGTCCTTGGGTAGAACTAGTTTATTTGTCCAGAGATCTGAGCTCTTTTGTGAGTGCAGCAGCGTCCATGTTGAGATGTTAATGAAACCCTCAAACTACCCAGAAATGTACAGAAACTCTTACGAGAAAAGCACCCACGGAGAGCGTATCTCTCTGCCCTCGCACAGCACATGTCATTGATCGAGTCTGCATTGCAACATGTGGCATTCCTCCGCAAATTCTACTCCCAACTGATTTGATAAACGGCCCGCGGACAGAAACACTCATTCTTCACCAGACACCCACTAAACCCCACCCCACCTCCCTTCTCCCCCGATGTCCAGTCTCGTCTTCCTTGTCGTTTTGTCTTTTCCTCCTCCCGTTATCATCTCCTTATCCCCAGTTCACCCTCTCCTTCCAACCTCATGCTATTACTCTCCCAATCCTAAATGCCTGGTTTTTTGTTCAGTCTTGTGAAGAAATGATGTCTTTTAGTTAGATCATTGCATTAGCTATCAACTGTGTAGGAATTTAGGGGTTTTATGACACATAATTTTATAAGATAAGTGATATAAGTTTCATGATTTTATTTTCATTAGTTTATAATCGCCAGAAACTAAAAAAAAGGTTTCTACTGTAACACACGACGGACAAACCAAATGCTCTCAAGAGATCGTTACATGTTTTATTGTGTTTTTGGGTGTTGCCATAGGGGAGCGGGAGACGAGGGGTATTCAGTTGGTTACAATCTTGAACCTCACTCGATGCCACCGAATCCTCCAACACACTGGACCTTAAGAGCATCATTACGCAAGGCTTTCCCCTTCATGGACAGCTGCACACATTTGGATTAGGGACTAATGTTGATAACTTTTCCAACACAGCAAACATCAAGCAAGTGCGACAACAAGACACAGCAAGCCAGCTAATATTACGTAAACCTTGATTTCACCGGACAAACTCTGTAACCTCACTTCTGTAACATGCTTTTTGATCCGTCCTCCTCCACACAGATTTGTACCCTACCTGTAATGTTTCAGAAACGTTCAGATACAATGTTTATGTTTTGAAAATTGACTGGATACTCGAGGCTTCTGTCAAAAATAGACTCTGGGTGCTCTAAAACACAGCATGGCCTGCCTGGTGGAACCACGAGCACTGTCAGGAGCAGCCACCATCAGCTCTGGTGGCTGTGTCGCGGCCGAAGCGCGATGCAGACAAGCCTGATGGAATATGGGGCAACTAATCCAACAGCAACAAGCCACAGATTTACTCATGTTCAGCCTCTTGCGTCACTCACTCTTTTTCCTCTTCTCTTCCACTATCAACATCCCATTTGGTCTCTACGCCTCTGCCATGACATTGGTACCAAGAATACTGAGAGATTGTGTGACATCCAGAGCTACGCGATTCTCACAGGAGATTGTATCCTCTCAAACAAATTTACACAGTGCCACAACAGGCATTCAGGGTGTGTGGGAGTGGGAATGACAGAGGCAACATTCTCCTTATTACTAGTCAGAGCACCATCGAAATGATTTTGAAGCTGATGTTTAAAGTAAAATAGTGGCATAATGTTGCATTAGCGTCTAATAAAGGACAAAGGTGGATGAGAGACTCCCTCTCCGGCAGAGGGGGTTGGCTCTGAAGCTCTGGACGATGACATTGTGTAAGAGCATTGCAGCTTTTAAGAGAGTTTGAAACTTTAACCCAGTGACTTAACCTTCTTGGCTCGACTCAGATCCTCCAATGATTCAGCTCTGAAACCCCTAAAAGCTCTGATTTCAGCAATATACTGTACGCTCCCTTCTTCCTGGAACCGCGGACAGAGAGACAGCAACACTTCAGAAACACTCACAAACACACTCCATCCATCCGAGTACACACAAACAGCTGTAGCCGCACCCAGATGCTTTATATCAGCACTTTTTTGGAAGAGCCGTGTTTGTACAAGACTGACAGGCCGCTTCCTGCGTCCCAAACATTACCGCAAACACATACAGTGAGAGCAGAGCGGCAGAAGAGAAAACTGCAATTTGAGCTGTCAGAGATGTTAGTTTCACGTGTCGGAAAAAGGTTTGTTTGATCTTCGACATGCAGCGCTGCCTTCCAACGCTCAAACCAACGGAGAAGAGTTTACACGGCCTTGTAATCTGCCTACGAAGCCTTACGTATGACTCCACGCGGAATCATTGTTTAGAAAGAGGCATATATTTTGTGTTTCCAGGATGACGGCACTCCGGCTGTACACTGTCAAACATCAGCTTTTGTGTACACAAAGTTGAACTCATGCAGCCACAAGAAGAAATATAATTTTCTTGTTTTTCATTCATCAGAGCGATAATGCTTAGACCTTCTTCTCATGGGAATAACACATGTGAGAAACTTAAATGACTGTCAGTCCTCCTTTCTCCTCCTAATTAGGTGAGCACAAGATTATTTCCTGTTACGGGAAAATCAAATTATTACTCTGACTCAAGAGCAGCCCGCGAGGACAGCAGATCGGCCCTCTTTCTCAGTCTGATGGCGGTATTGTATGTCTGTCACTAATGGCTCAGGAATGTCACATTAGTCAGGGGGCCGCATGCGTGACGCTGCGAACATTAACACACTTTGAGGAGGCCAACATGATATCGCACACGCACACACGCTGAAGAAGAAAGGTGACAGGTCTGGTGATCTCATTGCCTCAAAGCTACGAGGTGATAGAGTGCCGCCTACACACTGCCATCTTTAAAAATGTCCCCCCAGCAAGATGTCAGGGTTAGATTACATACAGAGATGACAGTCTGTTTAGCGGTCTGTTTTTGTGTACATTTTGTGGGGGCAGAGTTTAGATATCCCAAGGAGAAAACGTCTCACTCTAAAGCATTATTTGAAACATGACGTTTCTCCTCCATCTTTTAACTCATCCGGAGATGCTGCCCCTTCTACGTGCCCACCAAATCTGGCACTGTCGGCAGTTCAAGCGGAGTTCAGTCCCCTGTGGCCTGCGTCTCTGATTCACCTTGTCTGTGTAGGTGTGCAGCAGCAACAGGCCCACAGAGGTGATGGCAGACAAATGAAAAATCCCCCTTTATCAAAGTATTGCCAGAGGTGGCAAAAGTACACAGTACTTTACTCAAGTAGAAGTACAGATACTTGTGTGAAAGAAGTCTTTACTCGAGTAAAATTAAGAAAGCACAGGCTCTGAAATGTATTCAGGGTATAAGAGTTTCCAGACTGTTTGACTGACCCTCACATCATATTAATAAAAATTAAAAAGGTAGAATCAGTGGGATTTATCCAAGCTTTTCGTAAGCACACCACAAATATAACTGATTGCTGGGTCTCATACCCAGGATGTAAAATACTGACAATTTGGGTTGGTAAAGCATCCTGAGCAGCAAAAAAACTGAGAAATAAGAAAATCCAGGTAGTGGGCCGATGCCCCTCTGCAGATACGAGACATCAACACACCCTTTCTCCACATTTGAGTCTCCCTCTCTCTCTGTTTCTGTTTGGTTATGTCTTTAACGTTGTTCTGTTTTGCTTCATCTCCAGCGCGTGGATACACTGATAGGTTGAAATTGGTCATAGAAGAATCGATAAATGCAATCAAACTAACGTAATTAGCCCGTTTTGAAAAATGTCAGGAGTAGAGTAAATACTCAAGTACAGATACCTGGAAAATCTACATAAGCACAGTAACAAAGTGTTGAGTGTGTGTGCAGATGCAGTCTTGTTGGGTGCTGTTTACATTGGAAGCTAAGTCATGCAACCTGATCCCGAGCTTTTAGAGAGCCTCCTTAACCCCCCCTCCTCCTCCCCACCTCTCATCACTGGGAGCTATTGGAGGAAACGTGTTGTTACCTCACTAAGACATGCTGGCGTCAGTGTGTGTGGGTCAGGAGGGCAGCCGAGATTGCAGACACATTGCTGCCATATGTGCACCCTCAGCTGGGCTCATGAGCGCAGACTTCCTCCAAAAGTTCCTACAAGGTAACCCGAGTTTAACCATTACCGAGCAGATGGGCCGGACAGACCGAGCAGGATCTGTGTCAGTCCTGCCAGAGCTCTCCGGAGAGGACTCTCTGGGGTGTGTTTGTTGGTCTCGAGCCTGAGCGTCTGCCTCCATCTGTGGTCATTTCTGAAGCAGGAAGCGGGTCAGTGGGATTCCCACAGTCAGCTAATTTCACACCGACTTTCTTCTGCGAAAAAGCTTAGAACTCCTTCTTCTTTCTCCCACCTGCCG
>CAEMYA010000044.1:8569906-8595083 GCA_903131615.1 Diplodus sargus | reverse complement strand
TCCCGGGAGTGCGCTGGGATCTCCTCTTCAGGCTGCTGCAGGACGGAGAGACTGAGAGAGATCAACAAGTCCACTGGCGAAGTTGAGTGTATCTTGTTGACTGAGTCGCCTCCTCATATAGTGACCGTAGGGGAGAAGTAGCGGAGTGGGTGGGCAGGTCTCCGCCCAAAGACACACCCCGTGTGTCCGGGCGCCACCAGCCCAGCTCACCACAGGTGCCCAATGTGCCAAAAGCTGCAGCGAGGCGCAAATCTAATTGTGCATTTCACGCCTCTAATGGCTCCCTCTTAATCTACATGCATGCATGCATTGTCTTTAACTGTGAACAGATGATTGTGCAATTCAAAGTGAAATCAAGCCATGGGTTGTTTCTTGTTTTGAGGGGGGATTTTTTTTTTTTTTACACTTACATGATTTTGAATGTCGAAAAAAATAGGCAGAGACCTGTAGGATTTTCTGAAAGTGTTTCTTACACCTTGCTTGCACATGACTCCACTGTGTTTTCCAAAAATATGTCTCGGCAAACTGAAGCTGGAGCGTCCTCTGTCGGCTCGTAAATTACCTGTCAGCGTGTGTAAAGTGAGCTTCAACACAAACTCATCCGCAGAATGCTGTGCGTAAAATAGCGATCCGAAAAAAATTCAGATTTACTGGCGCGCACAGCTTCAGGAAAATGTCCACGTGAAAGAGCACAAGGTGGAGTGGGATAATTTCACAAATTAACAACACAGCTGTTTTTAGTTCGAGTTAATTGACACTTTGATTAAATGCGACTGTTCTTTAATTCAATGAATCCCATCTGTTCGGCCTAATACGTGACATTTTGTGGCGGCTCCTTGCGCTCTGTGCCGCGGGGCTGTTGCGCACCCTGGTGAGGTGGAGACATTTTGAGGAGGTTCGGGAGACAAGCACCCTGTTCTCTTCGCTGCCTTCAACACAAGACACAAAGCACTCAGTTCATCCTGACCCCATATCGACTCTCTGCGGGGAATAGGTCCGTGGATAAAAAAAGAGGAAAAAGAAACCACTGTTCTCCAGGTTGCTCACAGCACGACGTGAGGCCAAATTAGCCGAGCGGACGGATCCAGTATGATGATGGCTCTGTTAAATCTTGTGCCCTCAGGTGGCATGAAATGCAGCGACTCAGCCTTGAGATTTAATGGGCTTCACATCCTTTCTTTGGCGTCTCATGCGTAAAAAGTGCGTCACCGTGTGTGCGTAATTGAAAGCAGCTTATTAACCCCAATTCTTTTATCTTTTAATCACGGTGACTTTATTCATTCAGCATCGTTACAAATATAGTTTACAAGGTGCTCTGACAGGCGAAGCAAGAGCAGGAAATAAAAACAAATGGACGCTGAACAGTCGAGAGAAGACAAGGAGGCGAAATACAAAATGTGGATCTGATTAAGATCAACTTAAAAGAATAAAAGTGATTTTATGAAGGCAGAATCACATTAAATTAAAGGTTTTAAAATCAGTTTAAGGAGATTGGTGGAATTAAGTCTTATTTTATCATTTTTAATCGTTATTTCACTGTAAATGTCACAATTTATTTACTCTTTGCACACTTACAGTAAATTGTTCATACAGTTTTTCTATTATTGTTTGCCTGATAGATTTCTAAAGATGGTGGATGATGTGGTGCTGTCATGATCCGACTCTGAGAATCAGGTGTCGGGTCCTACACAGGAATGCGACAGTCCTCCATCGCTCCTCTTTAGCATCGCAAAGGGTCTAAAAAGCTCCTCTGTGGCAGAACGCTGCAGCGGGGCGACCTGCGGGGGGGGGTGCACCTGTCTGAAGGCGCCATTGTCGCGGCATGCCCAAAAGTTCACACGTCGTTAGAGCGCTTGTTGGCGCCGACGCCACGTAGACTGGAGGTCAGGAGGGCAGGACGGCAGTAAAAACAAAAAAGCAAATAGCAAAGACACACGTGAAAGTAATCTGAGTTATGGCCGCGCTGCTGAGGGAGGACTCCGAGGGTTGCTGCTTGAGAGAGCTCAATCCTGACAGGCAGGAATTGTTAAATCACTCAGTCATAGCATGTTGGATTTCACTCTTTTAAGCTCCACGGTGTTGTTCTGGGGAAGGCATTTTAATCAGAAGAGGAAGATCTTCAGTCACTGATGTATTTTATGCTTAAATAAACAAAATAATCACACTGACCTTAAAGGACGACAGGATTTCATTTACTTTGTTTACATGTGGCGGACCCTGCCACCTTTTATAGCTTAACACAGTGTTCTGGGGACCTTATTTTCCTCTGAGAACATCTTGTCTATTCAGTTATGGAAAACATAAATCTTTCTGACTTTGCATTATTACCTCCTTAATATATGTAAATATTAAAATTCTGAGTTCAAACTTCTCCAAAATGACATAGTGCCCCTTTAACAAGAGAATAATCATGGCAATAACTTTTGAAGGGGTTAAAGGTGCACTGTGTAGTTTTGGAAAAGAAATTAAAACTTCAAACAGTGACATTTAGAATATTAATAATGTAATTATACTACCTCAGAAGTATTTATTTTTTCTCTAACTGATAAACAAACCATCTTTCGAAGAGAAAAAGGTCCCAAGAACTGTGAATGAAGCTAAAAAGGATGCTACTTAGAAGAGTCCTGCATATATAAACAACATAAAGTTGCATGAAGTTGTCTTGTCCTTTAAACACAGGTAAAACATTTACTTTAGGTCTAATTGGCAGAATATAACCTGAATATACAAGAAAACTGTTGGCAAAGTCGAGATAAATGAATTTCTAACATGGTAGTTGAAAAATATTTCTCTTTTGCCTGCCTGGTTTTACAGTTAACAGCCTAAAACGAAGGTATAACATATGCCGAATTTATGCTGACTCCTCAACTTCTCTCCGCCATTTTGAATAGATGATGCTATATTTCAAATAAAGATAGTGATCAGATATGTGGACGAGGCCCTCGGTCACTGGGACATGGTTCATCAACTTAAAGGATTACAAATGCCGTACAATCGTCTGTATATACCACGCATGAAGTGGTTCAACTTAATTATATAAAGATAATTATAGAGTGATTAATGTAAGTGGGAAGTGTTACTCACACAGAACAGAAAGATTATGACAAAGTGAAGTATCCACCTGACACTCACACTCACACACACGGTGTAGGAGGCTGTACGAGAGAAAACAGCTGATCACACACTGTTGAATTTGCTCTTTGGGGGGGGGAGCAGTGTGTCTGTAGGGCCGACCGCTGACAATTTGTGTTACAACAGGGTCCGAGTGACCTTATGACACACAGAGGACGTGAAGACATGTAAAGTTTGCTGCTCAGAACAGATGTTCTCTCCTCTCTGGCCTCAGGGACGAACCGGCCGCTGTTCCCACACAGGCTCAAAGTGTCTGCAGACAGCCTCTTCAGACGAAAGGTAACGCAGAGGAAGAATCTCCATACAGTCTGATCTGAGGGAGGTTTTACCCGCTAATGCCAAGAAATACAGCAGCAAGGTGGATGTCAGATAATCCCCTGCCAGGAGGAATGTAAATCGCAGAAATTAATGGTGTGCATTTTTTAATAGGAAGTTGCCTGAGAAACATGATTAAAGCCTTTTGCTTTGGCACCAGTTTAGTGGCTAAATGGAAAATCTTTGCTCAAATCAGTTACACTGTCCTTATTCAGCCTCTTGCTCATAACCATGTTGTGTTTTTGTCATAAAAAGTAAAAGGAAAGGCATAAAGAAACATAAACAAGGTCGGTCAGGATGTCATTGTACACTTGTTGACTTGTGATGAGTCTTTAAAAACAGGCTTATAGGAAAAAGGTGAGAAATCAGAGTAATCCTTGAGCAGTTTACTGACACTAAACTCCTAATGAGATGAGAAAACGCCTTAAAGCAAATTAAATGAGCTCCTTGGAATTTTCTTGAGAATGAAACAAAAGTTGTTTACATTCAGTGTTTCTCACCAAAGCTTGGAGTCAAACACACATGCTGAATGAATTTCCTTCCTCGCATACATGGTATTTTTGTAATCCTGATATTTGCTAGCTTGCAGTTATCTTCACTTCCTTATTACGCTTTCAACCGCTGGTCAACGAAGTAGCGTGAAACAGGTGTAAGGAATGTATCCTGCGTCGCCAGTACACAGACAAAACCAAAAAAAAAGGAAGCCGCTCATTAAAAAAATGTCTCCACCGTGCTAGAAGTGGTCAAACACTCCACAGGGCACCTTTAAAGCAGGTTGTAGACGAAGGTGAAGTCTGATGTTTTCTCTTTAAACCTTCTCCTGGGAAATATATGGCACTAAAAACAACCAGTTCTTCAGAAGTGTAAGCTTTATGAACACAGAGCTGCAAAGGTGATGGATGGGCTGCTCTTTCACAACCCAAAACTGATACTGTTCTGTATAAGATAGCTATTCTTTATCAGAAAATCCCTGAATAAGATTACTTAAAAGAACTGCAGATGTTTCTAAAAGGTCACAACTAGATGGAATGCTTTGGATTTCAGAGCTGCATGATTTATACATTTTATTGTGACATGAATTGAATGGGGAAATATATTGTTTTATGGTGCATTGCACTTTGTTCCAAATAAGTGTGAATTAAAAAAATGTACAATAGACATATGTGAATATATAGATAAGTAAAAAGTAACATGGTAATTGCAGTATTTCCTATTTATTTTTGCCATTTTACCTGAATATACGTCACACCATGTCAGAGCGGATGGGTGGACGCCCCTCTGTACTCTAGTGTCATTTCATGTGTTTGAAAAGAAGCCAACTCCCAAACACCTTTTGTGATTTCACAAATGTTTCCGTACAAGTGCCAAGTACACAAGTGCAGCTTAGAGCCTCGTTTTACATTTGAAAAACCCCTCGCTGATAGGCTTTGAACAATCAGGTGCATTGTTGCCATTCAGCACAGTCAGACGACAGGTAACGATCGCTCGAGCACATTTACATTTGATTTCCAGGCTTGAACCCTGAAGCACAACAACAGGTTAATCAAGTTCTCTTTGTCCGTGTGACGATCCAAAAGGATACAGTGGATCTCCCAACATGTCGGTCAGGTGGGAGGATGTGACGAGACACTGATGATCAAATTGATTCTGAAAGAAAACAGAAGAGTCGGTGATGATAATCTGCTCCACCGTCATGAATTGCACCGTCCCCTTACCACTGCATGTTTCTTTGTTTGTTTATACATGGGGATTTGTGTGTGTGTGTGTGTGAGTTGCCCTTCAGGTTCAGAGGTCCATCAGACCAGCAGGAGGGAGATAAGTTTATCTCACTGGAATGCAGAGCTGGTTGTATGGTCACTCACCCCCACACACACACACACCTACACACACTGTAAGCTGTACACTCTGCAGTCTCACCGCTTTAGTGAAAATCCATCTTGCCTGAGGCATGCAATGTGTTTTGCAGATCTCCCTGTTTGTTGCATCTCAGTGTGGTTCCTGTAGTAGATTTAATATTTTGCTATGTAAAATTGAGCCCAGTTGATACACAACAGTGTTATTCAAATGGTTATTGTAATTTAGAATAAGTTCATTCCCTGGAATATTTATCACTTGGAGCTCCTGAGCAGGTCAATGTAGAGGTCTTAAAATACACTGTTTATAACAGACTGTGCATCTTAAAGTTTGAATAAAGGAAAATAGAACATTGTCCCATGCAATCAGTGTTTTGACATGCAAGTTTTCAAAGCAACATGAAGCGAAAAGATCAAAAAGTGTCATACATCGTCTGAAGCACAAGAAACAGAATCTAGAGTCGGTAATGATCACGAAAAATGTGAAGTTGAATCTTGATTCAGAGCATGTTTAAATTATTTCAAATAACAGGGAGAAAATGATTGAATATAATTTAATAAAAAGCTGATTTTTTTGTTTAGTGTTTGAATGAGTGCACTTATTCTTTTTTTTCTTTCTTTTTTTTTAAACCCCCTGACACTGACACATTTATAATATACTCTCTACTTTGGAATCAAAGTCAATGTGCTTGAAATGGGAGAAAAATGCAGTTTATATTTTCATGTATTCTCGCTCTCTCACTTTATTTGAGCTTGAATACAGAAGAGTCAGCTTGTGTCTACTGGGGGTAATAAACTACTGATATATATACCTGTGGGTTTAATTTATCTGTCATCACCAGATAATGAATAACACATGATAGTATTTACAGCAGAGCTGCTGCATGATGGTCTAAACAAACATTTGACAACTGATAGAGTTACATACGAGCAAACACACTCCAACTTTCCACTTCAATTAATGCCAACAGAGGTGGAATTTGGCCAGATGTGTGTATGGGTCTGTCAAAGTGTGTGTGTGTGTGTGTGAGTGTGTGTGTGCACGCGTGTGTCTGGTCTAACCTTATCTGGACGACAGGCAGACACCACAATCCAACTGCAGAGGCATCCTTTGATGTAATATATGGCACCACTGAAGGTCATCTACTGGTCGGTTGTTTACGTTCAGAGGGAAACTGACAGTTTTTGGAGAGACCACATGAACATTTTTTTTTTTTTTTAAAGATATTGTTAAAGGGTAAGTTCACCCAAAAGTGAAAGTTGTCAGTATGTTGGCACCCCCATACTGAAGGAATGTTGGGTGAACTTTCTGGAGCCTCCCAGCATAACAGCTTTGCAACATTCTTCCACACACCTGAAGTAGATTTGTTTATGAATGGAAAAAAAGCAACCAAGAATGAACATATATGTCTGGAAGCCATGAGATCCCAAAATGATTTGTAAGCACGATATTTACACCCTTATTTTGGGATCTCAGGCCTTCTGGAGACTTGGAATCCTGTGGATTGAGCTGCACAGAGCCATTTTATTATTTTTTCACTTGTTTTGTTTTGCTCTTTTGGCATGAGGCTGAGAAGATAATGACTGCATTTACATTTTTTGGTGAACTTGTCCTTTTAGAGTTGATAGTAGAACCCATACACAATTTTAATACAAGGTTTAATTTTAATTTTAGGTGTTAGGTTGTGTTATATCTTCCCTTGTGCTTGTTTATGCACAACATTTCTGAGTTGCCTTCCTTGTAAAAGGTGCTGTACAAAAATTATTATTTTGAATTATTCGTACAAACATTTCCCGTGACTATGCCATTTTTCCATTTCATTGTTGACTTGCTCCCTCCCTTTGGTATGTGCTGCTTATCTGTATTAATTTAGACTTACTCACCTTTTTATTTCCAACACCAAGAAGGCACATGTCCGCTCCTATAACCCTGTATTGATTTTAGGTTTTCACGTTGTCATATACGAATAATTTTTTCTTTAAAAACCCATTAATATCTTATATGTAAAAATGAAAGTACAAGCTCTTCAATTTAAACCATCATTTAAAAAAAGACACCAGAACAGAAACATTACAAATAGAATCACACATTCTAAATAAACAGTACACTAAAGTATTGTGTCAGCCAATAACCCACACAAGTCCACATAACTTACAAACGACCAAACCTCTTTTGTCTGCATTAATTATTCTCTGTAATCATCCAGTGCTTTACAGTAATCTGCTACAACCTGTCATTATACTGATTTCACTGATTTCACTTTAGCCATTTCAACGTCTCTTAATTCAAGCGTCACCAGGGTTATGAATAAAAAAAACTGTATAAAAAAAGATGCCAGAAAATATCAGTGAACAAAACGTAAAAATTCTAAAGTTAAAATGTAGAGTTGTAAAATAAATCAACTAAAAAGTGAAGTAACTCCAAGAGAATGAGTGGGAAACAAAGGCTAGAACTCATCAAGTTATTAGTGCCTCAGTTCCTTCTTATTTCTTTGATTTCTGCCCGACTAGCCGGACAAGAATCCAAAATCACAAAATCCAAGCAGCATTTTCTTGAATCACGTCTTAACCTGTCACCAATGAACTGCTGGCATCTGTGGAGGCTGCTGCTCAAGAGAGGAACGCACTGTGAAGTAGCGACACCTGCTGGCACACATGGTGAACTGATCTACAGAGAGGCTGTTCTGAGACTAACCAGCAGGGGGCAGCAACACTCCAGTAATCACAATGTGACTGGGTGTTTTCAGATCAGAGGTCGAATCAGATGTCAGATAGAGAATCACTTTGATTCCACAGATACACAACATGTCAGTGAAGGTGTAGAGATTACAGGAGACATCGTGGGCTGACTATGACTATACAGTGAGGAAGGGTGTGTGTGTGTGTGTGTGTGTGTGTGTGTGTGTGTGTGTGTGTGTGACCTGACAGAGGTCAACGATGTTTGCTGTAGTCCAGCTTGAAGTGCCAGATCTGCATCGACCTGTTTCGTCTGATGACTCAGCTTCAGAGTTTCAGGTTGGCCAATACAACAACGTCCACTATGATCACTATGTCTGCCTGGCGCCTGGTGACTCACACTTTGTCTGTGTCGGCAGCAGGTGAAATACACCGGAGATCGTTTCTTCTCTTTCTTGCCTTTTTAAAAAAACGATTCTAAAATTTTACCTCTGATTTTAAAGTTTTACCCCTGATATTTAAACTTTTAACTCTGCAACTTTAGCTCTGATATTTAAAGGGGCACTATGTAGTTTTGGAAAAGAAATTCAAACTCAGAATTTCAATATTTACAATATTAATGAGGTAATAACACAAGCTCCATGAAGACAGGTCCCAGAACACTGTTTCAAGCTAGAAAGGTGGCAGGGTCCGCCACATATAAACAAAGTAAAACAGCATGAAATTGTGTTGTCCTTTAAGGTCAGTTTGTTTATTCAGTTTATTCAGTCACGAAAACGAAGATAATTTGTTTATTTAGTTTGCTTAGGCAGAAAAAGTCAGTCAATGAAGATCTTTCTCTTCTGATTCAAATTTCTTCCCCAAAAACAACAGAGCGCACCTTCTACCTCTGATATTTAAACTTTCACCTCTTCTATTTAAACGTTCACTTCTTGTATTTAAACTTTGGGACCTCTCCAGTCTGACTGAG
This sequence comes from Diplodus sargus, assembly GCA_903131615.1. Classification (NCBI taxonomy): domain Eukaryota; kingdom Metazoa; phylum Chordata; class Actinopteri; order Spariformes; family Sparidae; genus Diplodus; species Diplodus sargus. The sequence continues at coordinate 8,586,137 of CAEMYA010000044.1, read as the reverse complement.
GCCAACCTGTTCTGGCCGGAATGTGTTTCTTTTGAGCAGGTTTATTTTTACCCCTGTGGTTCACCATCTTCTCAGCTTGAATCGGGGTCTTTATGTTTCTTAAAAAGCAAACTGGGACACATCTTGCACGTCGTTGCATGTTGCAATGAGCCCTGCAGTTCAAGTACAGTCAGCTGCTGGAGCTTCAGACAAGGAATGACTAATGTTTCTCCTCCTTTTCCCACCATCTGACACGTTAGCTTGACACCTGCAGGGATGGAAATGTAACAATTATGTAAAGGCTGTTCTTTAGGTCATAATGTACAGACATGCAGTATGTGGGTTAGGCAGTTATGGGCACCTGAATAGAATATGCGAGGGTTTGACCCTCTGTGGTCTTGTTTCACAGCAGTTACTAATGTCTCGCTGGACGCCCAGCTTCGACTGACTTGCTAAAAGCAGATAAGATTAATCTATGTCAGCCTTATTTTTTTCTAGGTTAAGGGGTCTATCTGCGTGTGTGTGTGTGTGTGCGTGCTGCTCTACATAAATGTTTTCCCGATACCCAGAATGTGCGTCTGCCCCCAGGGTTTCTGTCAGTCTTTTCATTCCTTCCTCTGACAGCAGGCTGAGACAGCAAACCTCTGATTTAAACATCTCCATTGCAGACTGTGTTTCTGTGGCATCAATATGTATGTATATATAAAATCACCATATGCATGCTCTCCATAAAAATACATCTATCTTAACCATCTAAAACGTGTAAGCGAAACCTCCCCAAAGCTAAGGCAGTAAATTAATAACAATTAGGAATAAACACATTAACATTTAACTAGGTGTTAAGGAAATAAAAAGCTTACATTTGGTTTATGTTCAGAGAATAAGATTAAAAATAATTACATAAACACCTATTTTTCACATAGGCCTACTTGTGAATATATGAATAATCCCATTTATTATATACTTTAATTTATTAACTTATCTTGTCCTTTTTAGCCTTTATATCTATTTATGTAGATGGATTTCCAAGAGAATTATTTAAAAATTGAAATTACGAGATAAAAAGGCAAAATGTCTGTAATAATTTTGACTTTTGATGTCATGATTATGAATTCTTGTCTGATGATTTCAACTTATTATCCTACAATTATTACTTTATTATCTCAGAAATATGATGAATATGATTTTTCTTACTTCTTTAAATCATATTTATGACTCACCACGGGAATGCGTTTTTATCTTTATCAGATGGAAATGCACTTCCAGTGAATTTGAGCATTGAGCATTAATTAAAACAACGCATAATGAAATTTCGTACGATCGGACTTATTGTCGCTATCCACGACAACACTGAAAACTGAATGAAAATGTGAAAAGGAGTGGAGATGCCGGGGATTGAACCCGGGGCCTCATACATGCAAAGCATGCGCTCTACCACTGAGCTACATCCCCTACTGGACAACGGGGGCAACTCAAGTCTTCATAAAGCTTAACATTATGTAACGCTGCTGCATTCCTGAAACAGGAGACGACCGTGGAGGGGGGATATTTTTGTTCTGCCTTGGGCGAAGTTATGTAACTTCAGGTCACGACTTTACCCTGCTGTTAACCCTTGACCCAGTCCTATGTGTGTGTGTGTGTGTGTGTGTGTGTGTGTGTGTGTGTGTGTATGTGTGTTAGAGTTACAGGCGAAGATGTGACATTTTTTGAATGGGTTAAAAAAGCCCTGAAGTGTTCCCTGAGGAGACTGTGAGCTGTTTATAGTCGTGGTTTGTAAACACAGGACGTCAGGGTGGATGAACGGAAAAGAAGCTGCCTTTTTTTTTGTAGCTCAGTTTTCTTTGATTTAATCCTTGCTATTTTTAGCCCGCAGGTCATGTTTTGGTTTATACTTAGGGGACACGCATGCGAGCGAGGGGCTCCTCTTCCCACGCTCACGTTGAAGGTTAAGGTACAAACTAGTGTTTGATCAGATTACGAGGACAGATATCATGAAAGACAGATGCAGACATGGACAATAACTCCAACATGTAGCAGGAAAACGCTTTTTAATCACTCAAGGTACCCTGATCCTCTGAGAGGGCTTGAAAATAGCTCCCTCGTTATGTCTCATCCTTCAGGGGAGCGTGAACGAGGTGCTGTCATTCCCCTCTGGAGAGCACAGCCTGTCCTCACTTATGCTGTGTTTATCAGCACACCCTTGCCAAGGACACCACTTCCAGGCCCTGTTTGCTTAAGCCTTGTAGGGACAGACCCATGGGATGAACGCATGGCATGAGGGCTTTGGGAGAGCCGAGGAAGGTAGGAAGGAAGGAGAGAAAGGGTGAGAAACTAACACCTCCGTCCTCTGTCTGCAGAATGAGACGCACCGGCCTGCACAGGGGTCTCCCGGGAGGAAGAGGGAGGGACGCTGGTTGATATCAGCTCTGTTGTTGTTGCTGTTCTGTATATTTGGACGGGTGACAGGAGCCCACCATGTTGAGCCTCTGCTGAGTAAGGAATAGTAGTCAGGTGTTATGTATGTGCAGGGTGGAGGGTTATCTTGGGACTGGCGAGTGCTGTTGAGGGCAGCATGTACAGACAGGCTGTATGCAATGTGAGATGCCGAAAGAAATTCTTTATCTAAGGCCACAGACCTCCAGACAGTAGAGTGGACAGTACCAAAAGAGGATGGCATGTTACAGTTTTTCTCAGTCGCTTTGGTGCTTTTCTCAGATCAGAATGAAAATTCTCATAACTATTAGTTCATACTCCACAACATTTAGTCATTTGTGCACATCATAGTAGCATTTTCTCCTTCCTCTGAACAAATTTCAAATGCTTTTGGACATGTATCAGTTGCTTTCATACAATTCTCTGCTGTTTTATAACATCATCATTTGCTTATGTCATGTCAGTCAAAATGAACTATACTTATGGATGTTGAATAGTCGTTTCCAATAAAACTAATAGTCTTCATTTAATGCTTGAGTCATTACACACAAAATTGTTGAACTAGTTATCAAATTCTGTCAAGCGAATTTTATAGCTTTCTTTATCATTTTTCCTGGAAATGTCTCCTAAATTGAACAATTGCTCTCAGGTGAACTTCAGCTTTCACTCACGAGGAGGTGTGTGAAGTATTAGTTGTAACCAATGACAAGCCACTTGTTCACAGTCACTCAGGGATGAATCCCATGAGATAATTTACTCGCTGCATTGCAAGGGATGATATCCGTTGGGATGTAGATGAAAATATGTGGCCAGACAGACAGGAACGTCTGGATGTGCCAGAATGATTTAGCTATGTTCAGTTACAATATGTACTGTTATATTGTTCACATTTGTGCACAGCTCTACCAAAAGGGTGTTTCTTATGTTTGTTCTAAATAAGTGACTGTAGTGTATTTTTCTTTTGCACAATGCTGTAGAATTTCAAAGAGCATATACAGTAAAAATGTGAAACGTATGTATTCAGTGTCTTGTACTCACTTACTCCCCTAAGTACAGCAATGTGTAACTTTACTGTAGTTTTCAAATGGCTGTACAAGTAGTGTATAGTGCTGTCTTGAGCATTTTCAGGTAGTGTCACCGAGTTCTGACCTTTTCTTTGCATTGGAAAACACTGAGAGAATAAACTGTCATAATGAAAACATGACAAAGCCATTTGGCTATCTTGTTCATAAACGATGGTGTCAAGACTTCTCATTTTGATGACACTGGCATTGACATGAATACTTGCTTTTGAGGAATGGACTATTCATTTTGAGCAAGCGACGTGCTTTTGCAGGTGATCCACTAGGTTTTGCAGTTTGCACTAATTGTTTTTACGAAATGCACTAACTGCTGTGCAAATGTTAATAGTGATGTGAGAAAAGCACCAAAGCAACTGAGAAAAACTGTAATGACACTGGCAATTTCATTGACATGAATACTTGCTTTTTAGGAATGGACTATCCATTTTGAGCAAGTGACATGCTTTTGCAGGTTATCCACTAGGTTTTGCAGTTTGCACTAATTGTTTTGAGAAATGCACAAACCGCTGTGCAAATGTTAATAGTGATGTGAGAAAAGCACCAAAGCGACTGAGAAAAACTGTGATGTGAAGGTAATCCATTTGAAAGTACAGCCCAGCAACTGACAAATATATATTACAATATTGAATTGTTAACACTGATGCATTTTACTGCTGTAGCTAGCTGAGGAGGGGGCAGATTTGATTACCTTTTATACCTTCTGGGAGTTTAATCTGAAGATTATTCATCAATTTAAGGGGCTCTGTGGAACGTCGATGTGCTGGAAGTTTATGTTAGCGGACTCCATCTCTAAACGAACGTTAGCTACTGTTGCTCTCTGTTAGCGCAGCAGAAAGAGGCACTGAGGCGAGACACTCGAGAACATACAGGCACATCCTTTGGATGGAGGCCCAGTCCGCAGGCTTGTATACAAGAAGGCTTAAGTCTTGAGACGGAGCCTCATTCATTCCTGTGAACACTGTTCGGTGGCGTTTTGAAGCCAACAAAGCTCGACTTCCGGGGTATGAAAATACCTGGATGTTCCTTGTTGTGCAGCACATAGAAGGTGCACATGAGAGACTTCTGCCAGCAAAACTTCTGGATAATGTAATTGTGCAGCTTAAAGTCTTATAGTGACATGAGTCATTTTGAGGGGTTCGTGACACTCAATATGTTGCTTTCACAATGTAAGCTTATGGGAAAAAGTCTTTTTGGGCCGCAGTGCATCACGTGATGATTTAATTACACGGTTTGGCCAGTACAGAAACTGGCTTCAGAGCCCGGGGGCTTGCTTGTAAAGGCAACTGAAACTGACAGGGAAGGTCTAATTTTTAAGTCACATTACAAACCGTTCACATCAATCAACAAAAAACTGGTACATTTAAAATGCTACAAATTGTTAATAAAGCCCCTTTTATGATTTGGTCTTAAAAAAATAAGCCTATTGCAATTTCTGCAAGACCAAAACCTGAAAATATTCAGTATGAGGAACAAAGAAGCCAAACAGCAAAGTGAGAGGCTGGATGAGAGACTTTTTATCATTTTCCCCTGAAATAAGTCTTGAAACAATTCATTAACTATCCAGATAATTGCAGATGAATTTCCTGTTGATTGACTAACTGGTAAACCAACAAACTGTTATATTTGTAAGCATATTATATGTTTTGGATGTAAAATCTTAATATGAAAAGTAAATAGCAACCATGAAGAAAATGTGCAATATTTGCCTTGGCAATGTAGTGTGATCGAAATGGCAGTCAAATATAGAGAGTACCTCATAAATGCACTGAAGAATAGTACTGAAGTACTCAGTTCTCTCACACACGTAGCCCACGTAAACACACTTGAATCAAACATCAAGGCCCGCCAGCATTAAAGGCGTACAGCTGCATGAGTCGGCCGTTGGACTTTTTGTGGATGGTGTTTTTTTCACATTCCCCCGAGAGATTCATAAATCTGAACATTTTGATGTTGACGCAGATACTTGACCAGTGTTTTAAATGAATGGTTTGACATTTGTGGAAAATTCCCTTCATCACATCCTTGATCACAGTTCAAAGAGAAGATTGATGGAATCTTATCTCTTACAAATGTAAACAGGAAGAAACAAATAGCTTAGCTTTCAACAAAGTCCAATTTGATGCTAATTGGAGCCACTGCCACAGCCAATTAGCATAAAATATCCTGTTTGTTGAATGCACACACAAACCAGAATGTAGGAAAAACAAGTTGTAGCGTCTTATCACACGAGTGAAACTTGTGTATCAAGTCAAACAACATACTGGTACTCAGCAACTTTTAGATGTTATTTATTATCTAGTGTTGTTCAATAGTAGCTAGACATCAGCATTTCTCCTTCACACATTTCTGTTTTGAAACTTTTGTGTTTATTGTGCCCCCAAACATGAAATGAAATGTCCCTAGCTTAGTTGTATTTAATAAGGATATGTTAGCAAACTAACATGCTCAACTGGAAGCACTGCTGTGCTTTCAACTCAGCTGAGACTCTACGGTACGTTCAGCCTACAAGTGACAAAGCAACTAGCCGCAGCTCATTTTTAGTATAAGCCGGCTATAAGAAGTTACAAACTGACTTCTGACACTGAGTGTGCACCCTCTCACTGAGGTTACATGATGCAGAAACAAGTTGATGGGGGGCCGAGTTGCTGAGACTGGCTTGCTGTCATCCAACTCTCTTCAGAAAAACTAATTAGCATGTCTCCCAAAATATCAAACTATATAGAGTGCTGTAACTGCAGAGAGACCTGCAACCTGAGCAGCTTGACTATGTCATATGCGGCAGGTAATAAACACTGCTGCTGGCACTGTGGGGAGGTGGTTTAGGCAGGAGGAAGGTCTGACGCTGTATCTACTGGGGCTGCCGGCTTATCATCTGCCAGCAGCCAGCTATGTAGGGGGCATGGAGAGAGGCCTGAGGGAAGAGAGGAGAGAGAGGCACCAAAAATAAAGACAAGAGCGCAGAGGAACGAGAGGTCGCTAAGGTTATACAGGAAGAAGTCATCTTTAAAAAATAAATTGGGATTTGAGACAGTTTTGAAGTTCAAGTTAAGGGTTAAGTGGTATGATTCATTATGGTGTGACGACTGAATCGTGTGTGTTTGCTGATGTAACAAGAGGACACACCTTTAGTAGTCTCTTTCTTTTCTACGTTTTTACGGCCTCTTTTTTTAAAAAAGCACCCCAACAGACAGGTGTCTCCTTGTGACGATCAAACACAGGAAATTAAGCGAGCAGAATATGGTTACAAAAAACAAAAAAACCAAATCCAACAACTGGGAGAATGTTAGTAAACAACGCCACGCCTCTCAGGAAGGGATGAGTCGTCTCATAGCTTCCCACAAACAATTTACTTCTCTGTGTGGTGGACTTCTGAGTCAACCTGCCCACTGCCACGCCTCAGTCTTCAACAACAAACATAACAGGAGCCATCTGCTTTTAAAGCACATGCCTTTGCTGAGCCGTGTCAGCTGGGGCGAGGGCAGGCATGCCGTCAAACTCGAGCTGCATGTCACATTCGTGAACGTGACTACACGCTGCGAGAAGGGGAGGGAGGGACCGCTGTGACCTTTCACCTATTTCTCCAACCGGCTCGGGAAACTGTGGGAATCCTGTGAAGGCCGGCAACTTCAGTGAAAGCTCTGGCATGGATAAAGGGAGGAAAAGAGAGGCAGAGGATGGAAAACCATGACCTCTTCTCTCTCTGCGTCCTTGAGCAGTGAATTCAAGGCCGAGTTAATGGTGAATTCAATGGTTGTTATTATTATCGCATCCATGTCGGGATAATTGCAACAGATATCTTGAGGTGTCGTCATTGTGCATGAGCAGTACCGACGTGGCAACAAGGGACATGTCGGAACAAGTTCCACCAGTGAGTTCTCCTGATTAGCGTGATAACACAAAGCACACACAAACACGAGCACAGACGCACAAACTGTTCCTGCTGAATGTTTGCGTTCGCTGTGTTACCGAGGTTTGGATATCACCGTCATCCCTGCACTGTTGTGTGTCTGTCAGGGTGAGTTGCCAGGCACCTGGTAACTGTATAGGTTGAAACCTTATCATCCTGCCTTTAGAGAGCTCGTGCTGTGCCGGACGCTTGCTGTCGCCTCCCACCGCTGCGGTAGCAACATGACAAAGTCTAAGGCGGAAAAAGGAGTTTGTTAAGGAATCTGTTTGAGACCCGCAGGCATATGGAGAACCATCCCCTGCTAGGTGCAGTTCATTTGTTTTTAATTGGTGCTCTGGACATCCAGTCACACAGCCAAGCCTTATTGCTCACATGAACTGCACCTATCACATGTATTATCAAACATGACACGACCTAATGTCAACTAGAGCCCGATTGATAGGCTACTTGTTTTTTGGGGGGTAAGTTATCAGACATTTGTGGCAAAGATACTGTATGTAACAGAGGCAGGATGTTTTACAGTGTAAAGCTCCCATGAAACAGCCTGCGGGGAGCTATCTTCTTCAGCGTATTTGCATGTTTCCTATAAAACAGGCAACCAGGGAGAGACTGGTCATGGATCTTGATCGGTGTTTACAGTTGCTGTAGCGCTCAATTTGCTCTGGCAGGATTGTGTCTTTTTACACATCCATGATAATGTCATAGAAATTAAAGGGAAAAAAAGAGATGTATTTGTTGAACTGTGCTGGTTGTGTTATCAACATTTTTTGTATTGTTTTCCAGGAAGTTACAAACTCTAAAATACCATTAAAGGTGCACTGTGTAGTTTTGGGGGAGTACATTTGAATCAGAAGAGAAATAAACAAACAAATTAAATAAAAAAATAAACAAACTCATGACGTTTTCATGACTGAATAAACTGATTAAACAAACTGATCCTGAAGGACGGGTTCTGGCTTCAAAAAGGGTTTAATGAGTTCATATTATTACCTCATTAATATTATAAATATTAAAATTCTGAGTTTTAATCTCTTCTCAAAAATTATTTTTTGTAGGTGAGAGCAAAAGTGTATCGCTCAATTTGGACTAATAAGCTTTCATTTCTAAAAAGACGTCAGTGAAATAAAAGGATCTTTTTCTGCATTATAATCCCCAAATTAATTATTTTGAGTTAGTTGTTAGTTAGGCTTCAGTAGACGGTACAGGTATTCTTTTATCTGTATGCAGTGGCTACAGTATCTTCTTGACAAGTAGCTTACTTTGGCGAGATGGAACAAACAGAAAACATATCACACAAAAACATTGTAAAATCATATTTGGTAGCCTATAATGAAGTATTGTGGATATAACCATGTACATATAAAGTAATCAATCAAAAAGAGCTCTTGTCCAGAAGTTCTGAGGCACTGGACTTGGATTGCAAACAAACTTCAACCTGCCTCAAAGTTCAATGTTCAGGGTGATTTATTGTCGTTACACAACACTTGCATAGTGCATTTTTAAAAATGTGTTTCCTGTGTGATTGTAGACGACAGCAACAGGAAGGTGATGACGATGAGGTCGACATTTTCGCATAAAAAGTTCAGCATCTGGTAAACTCTTTCGATCAGCTGTGCCTGGGATTGAGCACCAAGCGTCAGTGACATAAAACCAGAGTCCACCTCTCCTTATCCTGCACTCTGCCAGTTTGGAACACAGCCTGCCCGCTGAGTGCAACATGGTGGGGACAGGTGTCTGTAAAGATGCAGAAAGTCTTGTTCCATTTTGTCCCGTTTTATTGTCCTATTAGCCAGGAGCAACCTTGAATTAAAGGTGGATTAGACACAAGAGATATTTTTCATGACTAGTGAATATCCTGAAAGCTCTTGAAAACTAGTCGTCAAGGCCAGACGTTAGAGATTATTCAACTATAAATAGTGTAGAAGTGCTCTTCAGCTTTACTAAAGGAATTTCCTCTTCCACAATGCCAGCATACTGCTGCGTATGTGGACATTAATATGCACACAGACACACACACATCTAGGTTATCACCACAATAAAGTGGGGGATTATGCATTAACACACAAATGGACACAGGAACACACACTCACACATTTATATCAACAGTCACCAGTTTGCACAATCTGCAGTAATAAAAGGCAGTGGGTATTCTCAGAGACGGCAGAGCATAAAAGTGACCACCAGGGGTTTCTTCACAACCTCTCCACAGCTCATTGGTTACTCAAATGCTGCATTCAGAAAAGGCACGTCTGATTGGCTGGTGGAGGTTGAGTGGCACGTGGAGTCCCTCCCCACTGGGGCAGAGTGAAAAGAATGATGTTGAGGGGGAGGGGGAAGAGGTCTATTTACAAATGCAATTTAAAGCAACAGCACCAGCATCACTGGACCAGGAAAGCTAATATAGTTTGTGAGGTGGAACTGTGTGATCATTTAAATATTCAAGGTTAACATGAGTGTTACTTTCAGGAAATGATTACTTTTATAACTCCGAAGAGAGATCGGAACATGGAAAGCAGATAAACTTGTAAAAAACTATGTTTGTCAGTATTGAACAAGATGAAAGGATGCAGCTTAATATTTGAATACAACTTTCCACATGATAAATTATATAACACAAAGATAAGGATACAAGAGACTGTCTGTGCCCGAGGCCCAAAGTCCATCCAGGAGTTGATGTAACTGCTTCACAGCTCTTTGCTCTTCTTCCTGCAGCTGGCTGACTTTAATTAAAACACCACGTTGACAGTCTAATCACTTTGTCTGTCTACAGATCTTCATATTTCCTTGTAATAAAAGCCTTATATTTGGAGCTATGTGAGCACAGACTCGGGATCAGTTTACCCTCCCCCCAGCCCTGACCCAGAGCAGCGCGGATGATGAAAGTAGAAGCTGATCCGAGATCAGTCTCTGCGTAAAGTCACCGTTTCCATCTGGGTGCAGGTTGACAGCTCCTCTCGCCCAGCCCCCACCGTGTTACCAAGAAGGCTCCGGCTTGTGGCTTGTGTAATATTCTGATTGGCTGGCTCGGTTTGGTGTGGGCGGGGCGAGGGCGGGGCCGAGCGTATTGTGATCTCACAATCAGCTGTTTTGTACGTTTTACATTCTGATCCGAGGATCAGCTGGAGGCAGCAATAAACAGGAGGAAAAAAAATCTGCAGCCGGGGAAAAAAATAGAGAGGAGGATAAAATAATAGCTGCAGATGTTATAATCTGGAAAAACATCCGTGTAACATTTTTTACACGAAGCCCTTCTTCTGAGAAGAAAGCCTTTTATTTTTGTATGATGGTGTTTTAACTACCTCACTTAAAGACTATCTAAAGCTATGCTTTAAACATTGTTGTCGTTTCTACTGTGTGTGAGATCTCGTTTACAACTTGAATAACATTGCAAAGGCAGGTAAGATATTTTTTCTATTCGCTTTTTTTCCCCATTAATCTGATACCTGTGTGTGTTTTGTGTCTGTAGGGGTGTCAAGCTACAAGCGGCTGCATTCTTCCTTATGATACAGAAAATATCCATCAGCCATCATGAAATCAGAGAAGATGCAGACTAAAAAACTGCCTCATCGGTCACTGTGTCGTTGGCTATTTTTTGCTGTGCGTTGTAATTCGTGATGACCTATTATTAGGTCAGGGATAGATTTGAAAGCAGAAGGCTATAACAGCCCAAACCACACGGCTTGATTAGGTCTATTCGACGTCCTGTATCCTGAAAAATGACACCAGCCTGCTTGTATGTACATCCCACACGGTGCCAGCGGACATAGGTTGTGTAAATTGCACCAAAATGCTGATGTGGAGTCGAGTCGATGGCGGATGTTGATGTTTTTTTATCTGGGAGGCGGACCTTGTATGTAGGCTGAGGGGGCTTTATCTGTAAATATAGTGGGAATATAGCGGAATAAGAGTCAAAGTCATTGCATCGCCTCTCCAGTCGATGTCTTTTCGTGCAGTGTCGCTGAGCCACAGCTGTCATTGCTTTGACCCTTCAGTGCAGCTTATACGGATAATTCATGTTTAACCTCGATACCCTCCAGAAAGTCTTCTTCTCCTGTCGGTCACTCGACTGTCACAGGCTGAGGTCGATGTTTTACCGTGTCATTTTTCCCCCTTAATCAATTCAAAGGCATCTTTGTGTTTTTTTCAAATGTCAACATTGTTGCTATGAGCGTTTTTTTTTCTTTTTCCCCACAACTCCAGACGATGACTGTCGACGATAGCACCCATTCACACACGGGTTGTTTTCATTATCGTGTCGCAAAACGCAAATAAAGCATTAAAAGCTATGTAGGTCGCATGTAGAGGGTTGTAATATGTTGAATTCTCGCTATATTTGCGCTTCAGATATCTTTTTTCTGCCCTCTCCGGTCGTCAACTAGGTTGGAGCCTCTCTGTCAGCATCAGTGACGTAGGCGCGACGTCACAGGCGTCTTGTTTTTATTTCGTGAGTCCCCTCCCACCCCGCTCCTGTCCTCCTCCTACTTTTTTTTTCTTTTTTAACGACCAGTGTCATAAGAAAGATTCATAATACCAGGTCTTTTAAAAAATATTTTAGGTTGTGCAGGTGTGCCTGTAAAACTGTATTTACAGCGTTGATAGATATGTAAATATAACCTTCAGGAAGACATTAGAATCATTATGCTACATTTTGATTTATCAGTTTATTTTTAAGGAAGGTTGTAGCTGATTAACAGGGATAAAGAGACCTCTAAAAAAAAGTTGGAGATGGTTTATTTTCACCTTTATTCCTCGCCAGATCTTAAAACAACAGCCTAAAAATGTTATTAAGTCTATCAAATTCATATTTACAACATAAAGAATATGCACAAAATAGTACAACACACCTCCAGCATCACTTAACGCGATAACATTTCGATAAAAAACACAAAATGAGACTTGCTAGCGCACCTCATGCATACAAGAAGAGGGCAGAATCTGAGTTTGAATGTTTTCAGGGAACATAGGCTCAATCTTTAGATATTAGAAGTTTTCTTGAACTCTTCTCACACATTAAATTTTTAATTTAGGTCTGTCAGAGTATTTGACAGGAATGTTGCTTATTTATTTCTTCAAGTCTTACATCAAGCAACATTGCTCAACATTATCTACACTGTATTTGAAAGTGTAGTACGAGGCTCATATCTTTACATATCCATTAGTATTTCTATTTACATGTACTAAGTTGTCACATATTATAGTTTCAATCCAAATAAAAGTATTTTATAATTTCTCTCTATTTATATCTTGTTTATATATAGTGTGATATATCTATTTTAGAAGGAGCAACTGTTACATGCCCAACTTCCCCTTCAGGGATCAATAAAGTATTTTTGATTCTGCATGGGACAGTATGGCTAATTTTAACTTTTGTCTCCTGCCAGATGTTTTTTAAAAGGCACCCTAAAACTGTAATGAAAAACTGCCTTTCTTATCAAATTAGAATTTACAATAATAAATAATGTACAACAGATATGTACAACATGGTTCCACCATTAATCAATGCCAAAATACAGTTACTGCACTGTATAGAATAATAAGGAAATACAGCTCTGTTAAAGAAGTTAAAGGACTGGCCCCCAGTCAGATTTACATTATATATAGCTTACATTGTCTTGACTGCTATAAATGCTGCACATCTGTCCCTCTGCTTTCTCTCATGTAATAGATAAGCAGTTCAAAGGACATGTATCAGTGTTAGTTGTTAGATAATGCTTTTTACACAACATTTATTCAGGAAGTGTCTCCTCCAGGATAGAACCCATATCAGCGGTGGTTATTTGCTCATAATTAGCGGTATCAATAGCATTATTTACACCAGTCAGGGAAGTGCTCCATGTAATCCCCGCTGAATGTGTTTTTTATGGATGTCTGCCACACCTTATGCAAAGAAGCCCTCGGGCCCTTCCACCCAAATTCTGTTCATCCCTATTTCTTCGTCATGGTCTCATGACTTAAGTTTCTGCTAGTCCAGGAATGCATTCAAACAGTCTCAGTGTTGAGGATGGGCCGCCGCACTTCAGTTCAGACTGGGTTCATGGTATCTTTTTGGATTTCCATTGCAAAATCCCTGAAACATAGCAACCGTGGGCCTTTTTATTTAATTCGCTCGACAGGATTTTAAACACATGACCTAGAAAAATGAGTCAACATGAACTCTTATAACCCAGAGTCCTTAAAAAATACAGCTGAGAGCTTTTTTAGCCAGTCGGGTCCTAACAATTTCTTTATTTTTTAGAAATAGGGTTCCACCTTTGCACATTTTGTCCGCTATATTCTCCCCTCGTTCACTCGTCTGTCATGTTCCCTTGGTATTTTAAGCTTACACCCATGCGAACACTCTTTAAAATAATTATTACTCCGTCTGACATGAGAAATCTTGAAAGCATGCCCTGTCTCCGTTATGGGTGCAATTGGGATTTCTCTTCCATTTAAGTTCCTGGTGGCCATGGTGATTCTCCAAATAAGGACAGAAAGTGTCAGCTTCCCAGCGAGCATCCATCCATGCGGATCTCCCTCCATGTCTCTGTGCTCCTTATTTAAATCGCTCGCTTTCTTTCACCTTTTAATCTGTGCTCCTTCATCATTATTAACTTCTGTCTTTCTTGATTCAGTAGTTGAGTGACAGCAGCACATATCAGATTTCCATGAGAAGGTACAGACAGATGAGACTGTGCGTTAAACAAGTAATGCAGAAAAAAGGTGATGATCTGGGATTTAGAAATCTGAGAAGAAACCAGTTCCACCTTATAATTCAGAATGAGTGTGTCAGCAGGTGAAGTATTCTTCACTCTGTGATCTCTGCAGTCACACAGTTTGAGTAAACACAACTCGGCCTTTGAACATTGAAGAGTTTGTCATGTAAGCGATGGCTGTTCAAACATCTGCTCAATATTACATCATCACTTGTCCTTTGCCTCAGTGCCTTCTGTCCCAGTGCTTCTGTCCTGCACTCACTTTGTTTGACTTGCTGAGACTCTTTGTATCACCTCCTTTCACCTCCTCCATTCCCTCTCCAGCCTGTCCATCTGTCCTGAGGCTGTGCTGATTGGTTATCTAAGATTTTGTGGGGGGAAGGGAGTTCAGCTATTGTCCACCAGCTCCAAGCTGGGTCATCATCATGAGAAAGTTTAAATGGATGGCACCATTTTATATACAGGCTATAAATATCGGCACTGCCGTGGTGAAATCTCGTGACTCATATTTAGGTTTTTTTTGTCTCCAGTTGAGGATCTACGGTACATACCCCTGCCCAGGTTTAATGGTCCTAGCAGTTGTGCTTTACTCTTACTGACTGAATAAACGCGAAAATGCATCGAGCTTTAAAGCAGCTATGATCAATAATTTTATACTAACGATAACTATTTGTCTGTGAAACGGGTCACTGTCGTCTCACTCAGCTCTACAGAACATTTTAGAGTCAATCAAGTCGCTGTTTTGTCACAGCAATTTTGCTGTTTTGGTTCATTCTCACCGCTCTCATCAGCGCTGAGTACAGATGCAGCGGGTCGATGACATCAATGAAAAAGCAGATATAGAGCTCAGACATGTGTCGTTTCAACCAAGCTGATTTCATAACTCCCAGCTAACCTGACACGCAAGCTATCAGTCTAGAAAGTGATTTTTATACCATGTTCCTTTATGTTAACCTGTCATCAGAAAAAGCCAAAAATGTTTAAGGTTTGAGTCCTAAGTATGGTTCCTACTTGTTGTAATGTGTCTTGAAATAACCCCTTACCACACACATTGCTCACTGACATTTCTTATCTAATGTGTCCTGACTATGCAGCAGGAAATTAACACAATATATGACTTCCTTTTTTTTGTTGTCTTTTTAAACAAAATTGTGTTTGCATTGACGCATTTTATCTTGTCATTGCCACTAACCATCCTTTTCCCTCTTTCTCTCTCTCTCTCTCTCTGTCCAGGCCTTTGTTCCAAACCAAGTGAAACCTTACATTTGCACTACAGAAGCCTGTCCACTCCTGTTTGTCAAAACCGAAATCCAGCAAAGGGCTTCAATTGAACAAAAAAACAAAAAAGAGAGAAAATCAGACAAACAATTGCATAAAACAGCAACAAGTGATACGTAAATACAAATAATAAATTCAAAAAGGCAGCTACAGCTTTTTCTTTGTGGACAACAAAAAGGCACCTGAGTCATCAATACTTGACAAAACGAGCAGTCATGTTTCAACGCCTGAGCAACCTGTTGTTCGGGGAGGTAGAAGAGGTGGCGGCTGAGCTGAAGGGACCCAAACCCTGCGTGACGGAGGCCGACGAGGAGGGATGGATGCTCGTCAACCTGCCTGGTGAGTCTCAACGGAGGAAGTGGAGGCGTTTAAGAAACAACATCTAAACTACGAAACGATGATGATGTGTTTCATGTTAAAAGACTCAGGCAGCCAAGAAACTGCTTTTGCATGTTCATGCTACTAACATTTTAGGTGTAGAAGTAATGAGGGGGATGATGGGGTGAGGTGAGGAATCAGTCGGGGCGTGGCACAGCTACACTGATGCTCACTCATATGGCTGCCACACCAACAGTGTTGTCCGTCAGATGATGGAAACACATAGTTCTCTTTGGACACACATCTCCTACCTCTTTGTTTATGATCTCAGTCATGACAAAGGCAATTACTGAGTATGACAATTTGCTTTGGTGCCTGTTCAGAAGCCAACCAAACACCAAAAGCAACATTAAAAGTACCATTCAGCAGAATCAAGAAGACAAACATTATGTCACTGACATAATCAAAACCTCAGAGGGTCAACACAACTAATGATGTGACTCTTTTATGTTTTGTGTTTCCCTACCCCACCCCCCCCCCCT
>CAEMYA010000044.1:8545991-8569880 GCA_903131615.1 Diplodus sargus | reverse complement strand
TCCTGCAATTTTTTTTAAACACCCTGACATTCCCCACGGTGGTATGTGTGCGCGTGCGTATGTGATCCCCTAAAAATTGCCCCCCTTCATCCCGCATGGCTTTTTGAAAAATCTACCACATTTGCATCATTTTTGCAACCGTCCCACCTTAAATACTCCCGATCTCATTGCTGCCATTTGCTCAGAAGTATCTGACTGCATGATGCAGGCGGAGGATGAGACGGGAGCCCCACTGAGTGCACAACCATTTCCAGACAGTAACCAATCGAATCACCAAGACACACATACAAGGACTGAAAGCCCGGCCCCTGTTCCCCGCGCGCCTCACAAGCGCCGTAGGACACATAAAGGTCGGGCACGTGGTGCTGTAGCATCATCAGACCCCCTGTATTGTCCGAGCGCTAGTCCGTCAGACTTGGGTGCCACTACACCCGTGAGCCTGCCGAGACGGGCCAGACTGTCCACGCCCTCCTCCACCCCGTCAGTGTCCCCTGGCTCTGGAAGTGAGTGTGGGGGCAGTGGGGGTAGCAGTAGGGCAGCCCCAGAGAGAGGCTGCATGGATGAGAGCTGGTTTGTCACCCCTCCCCCCTGTTTCACTGCAGAGGGAGCCACAGCGGAGGCCAGCCCGATGGAGGACCTGCTCATCGAGCACCCCAGCATGTCCGTGTACGTTTCCTCCAACAACCTGTCCATGGTCTCCAACAGCAACCTGTCTGTGGTGGGAGAGGAAAGCATCGTCAGCCTGGCGAGCAGCGTGAGGTGAGAAGAAGCCTCGCTACACTCGCCACACTTCACCTTCACCTGCCTTTTCAGCATAACGACGACTGTCACAATAATCTCACCCATGCTCACATTTTTTTTCCGCCTCTCCTCTTGCAGCAGAGTGGCCGAACCAGCTGCTGCCCCCGCTACCCGCAGCACTATGCCCACCCGGGTGAGCCGTGGAGCAGCTGCCCAGGCTGGAGCTCTGGCCAAGGTCACCCAAGTGGCCAGGGTCCAGCGTAGCAAAGCCCGCATCGAGCGGCGCCATCTGGGCCGCAACCGCCTCCAACGCCAGAACCTCACCAGGGAGCAGGTCCCCCGCCACGCAGCTCACACCAGAAACACCTTCCTTCACCAGCCCAGCAAGCGTAACGTCTGCCACTAAGCTCCCCAGCAACCAGGGGGCATCGTTTACTCTGAGGGCATTAGTAGTGCATAGTCAACTCCAAGACACACATGGTTAAATGTATTCACCCGCTGCATACTTGCTTTCATTTGTGCACATTATATCAGAACACACTCTGGTACACATACTGGTAGACCAGAAGCTTTTTTGTTTTGGTTTAGTCACACCTGGTAGTTTTATGCCCCATTCTGCTGATATGAAACAAGCCCTCTGAGTAGATCTGTGTAGACCTTTATTATTACCTGTCGTCCGTTGCAGTATCCAAACAAGTAAAAAAAAATAATATTTATACAGGTTATACTTAGAACCAATAATGTCTGAAAAACAACAAAAAGTTGAGCTCTATTGATTTTTTTTTCTCCTATCGTAGTTAAATAAGCTTTTATCTTTCACTCTTCCTCAAGAAAGCCTCAAGTTTTCATTTGTTTTATTTTTAATTCAACAATTAATAATGATTTGAAAGTGTACTTTCAGACATGTCTGACAGAAACAAAGCAAGACAGAGTCAACTTAAGCCTCAGTATCTTTGCAGCAAAAACAACTCATCATGTCTTCGAAGCTTTATGTTGTAGGCAATTATTTTTTTTTCATCTCGAAAAGGTGGAAGGCTATACCGTGTGTGGCGAGTGTGAGAGGAAAATCACTGGACATTTGTTTCTCCCCAGTCTGGTCATTCAACATGCAAAGCACCAACAAGGGTGAGGGACGATAAGCAACCTGTTTCGTCACAGGAAGCACATGTTGTGATATTTCTCTCCTCTCACTTTGTGGAGGGTGGGGGCAAGTAGAAGATGGTGAGCGTATGAGCAAAACAGACTAAAGAGTTAAACTAAAACAGTTGAGATGAAATAGAACTAGATGTGTTTAACATGGAAATGGTCATAGGAAAAGTGTTATGTAACCCTCTGAGTGGCTGCTCTGGATAATGAATGAAGCACCTTGGATTGGTGTTGTAGGACCCCATAATGAATATATAAGAGCAATACTGATGATGGAGTTGAGTTGAAAGGATACAGAGCTCGCCTTTGGGTTACAGGGTATGAAAAGTTATAGTAGGTGAGGAGCGGTATTGATGGCAACTCTTTATTTTGTTTTGTTAGATTTGTTTTTCTGCTCATTATGTACAACATTATTTTACAGTCTCTGTCTCTACATGGTTCCACCAAAGTAAGTAGGGAAAGCCTGTTTCTGTCAGACATGGGGAAAAGTACACGCTTGGCTTTTAAACATAACAAATACATTAAAAAAAATCGCTCCCTGTGGATCATACATTGCATAATGATCATTAAATGTGCAGTCCGTAAACTAAGGTAATGTGCCCGGCACACATCAGCCATTTCCATCCACGGTGTGTGCCGTGATCCTCCCTTATCCACATGAACACCAAAAAGAAAATCTATCGACACATCAGTTCCCTTCGTCGACACTGACTGCAGCAACTTGTAGGAGGAAAGGGAAGAAATGTCTCCCTAAATCCTAACAACACCCATCTTCTCCCGTCCAGGACTATCATCCTGCTTATGGATGTGCGACACATTCTCCGTTACCGTCGGCCCCTTTCTAATTAGCACATCCAGCACTAACAGTGTCCACTTAATGATCTAGCTTACTGATATGTATTCGACAACAATAGTAAACAATGGTGCTGAAGTGTATACTAATGTTTGTAAATTATTTGAGACATGGATGTAAGTTTGCACTGTCATACATTTTTGTGAGTCAAAGTTTTAGTGTGCTGTGTGCTTGTTTTTTTTTTTCTTTCCTTTTTCGTTTTGATTTTAAATTGTGTGTGAGAAGGTGTACTGACACGTTAAATGATGGAAACTCTTTAAAAAGAACATGAATAATGGTCATTTATTTGTCCTTGTAAATATTACAAAAACAATTTATAACGCTCCGATAGATGTCAAAGCCTCTCAGGACTTGAGTCCGCAACGTTGCGTCCGATGGGACTAATGAGAATCCTCTCTCCGCCTCACCTCTGTGCTCATTATCAAATCAAGAGGGCATTTCAGTGGCCAAAAGTGGTGTCTTTGCCCCAACTTCAGTCTCATCTCTTTGGGATTAAAACAGCACTTGACTCAGAGTTGATGTGCCATGGGCAAACACTGCCCTCCAGAGGGTCCATTTAGCACAGCACTCGGCTGTATGGATGCTGGTGAGGATGCAGTACATTGACATGGGCTTTAAAAACGATCCGTGCTTGTGTGTATGAACGGACAGATTGAGAGTCCGCAGATTCACCTCTGATTGTCTGATACAATTTGAAATGTCTTGTCACTTTTACATCATCTAGACAAGAGAGATACATTATTTTCTCTTGAACCACAAACCACATATGTTTTATTTCTTCCAATAATCCTATACATGATTCTGTTTTATTCAAAAATCTGTTAATATCTGTTAATTTATGATATTATTATGAATATGATCTTTTTTCTGTTTAAAGATGACTATTATGTGTCCTGTTGATTCCTCTGAATGGTGCAGGGGATGGATCTGAGGTGATTAGTCTAACACTTATACAGTTTTTATTATCTAACAGATTGTTTCTCCAGGTTTTAATTTATTTGCCTGTTGTAAAATGGTACGCAGAGATTGAAAACAGGGTTACAACAATGATAGATCACAGGTGGAAGTCGTGTGTGTAAAATGTTAAGGTCACCACAGATACCCATCTGCTGCTGCAAACCTGTCCTGTTGTCCTTACTTTTATTTCCTCCTCTCTCTCTCACCAGTGTCATGTATACAGGAAATGTGTCCTCAGTATGTTGTGTGTGATTATTTAAAGGTGTGGTTTATGATTGAAAGTCATCCAGCAGTGGGGAGAGGGAGTGGTCACCAGGTGTGTTGAGCTTATGTGGTGTGTGGACAGGGAAAGGATGAGGCAGGAGACAGATAGTTAATATATGAAAAAAAAGAGAAAGAAATTAAATGTATCATAAAAAAAAGTACAATATGCTTGTATTTTCCCACATAGTTATTAGTTCACCAATGGGATGTTTTTAATGAAAGGCGTTGAATGTCTGGGGAGTTTCATATGTTTTATGTTGTGCCCTGAAATGATGGCAGCTTAAAAACACTTGGGGTTTTCGCCCATGTTACATCTCAATTAGTACACCCCTCCCCCCATAAAAATGAAATATATAGACATATAAAATTTGGTGTATCTGATATCTACAGTATGGTGATTGTGCCTTTCACTATTTCTGCATGGTTTTTGTGATGTACTGATTTTTCCATCCCCAAAGTGGACAGTCGTCCGCTGACAGGCAAGACCTATGCAAAAATCAAAGGATGGGTTTTCCAGCATCCATTCAGAAAACACAGGTACCCGCCCAAAAAAAACAACAACAACAACAATAAATGCTCAGGTTAACACCTGAATCTTGTGTCATTATTTTCAAGTGTGAGAGCAGGAGAGAATGGGATCAGATTTAAGGGCAAGGTAACTATTGTCAGTGGTAGAATTCAGATGCTTTAGGTAAAAGTAGCAGTCCCGATAAGTAGAAATACTTTTTGGTGATTTTGTTTGCAATCAAAGACAATTCATCCATGTTGAAACACGTTTCATAGCACAACTGACATAATAAAACACGATAAAAGCGCCCATCGTTCCACTAATCAGGATTTAAGAGAGAATAAACAATTAAAAAAGAGTAATAGCCACAAGACTGAATAATGAATACGTAAAAGACTTGTACATTGTACTCAATAAAAGTGTGTTTGAAGTTAAAGGAGCAATGAAAAAGAATTTGGCAACCTGTTGAAACCACACAACAACAACAAAAAAATAATAATAAGGCGCTGCATATCACCAGAGTAACCACTCACATCTGCTAGCTAGTTAGCTCAATTGTAATCAAAACAGAGAGCTCTTCATTAACTGGTGTTATTCTAATGCCTAAATACATTAAATAAACAGACTCTACTCAATTTCATGACTGAATAAACAAATTGACCTTAAAGGACAACACACATTCATATTGTATTACTTTGTTTATGTTGGGCGGACCCTGCCACCTCTCTAGCTTCAAACGTTGTTCTAGGACCTTATTTTCCTTTGAGAACGGTTGTGGAAAAAAATTACAATTCTGAGTTTGTATTGTTACCTCATTTAATAATACCTCAAACATTAAAATTCTGTGTTTGAATTTCTTCTCCTAAACCACATAGTGTCCCTTTAACTAGTTGGTCTACATTTGGGGGGTGATATCTTAAAGGATTAATTCATACAGAAATAGTAATAATAATAAAAAAGTAAATTCAATCAACCCAGTGCAAATAGAAAGTCCAGTTTTCAAGTTTTGTAGACTTGTTTAACACTTGCATTACGCCAGACAAGCTGCATGGAGCCATTTAATGTATTTTAAAACATTCTTCTTGTTTTCCATTTTAAAACAAGTCAAGTGTTGCTGTGAGGCTCCAGAAATGTTTGGCAGACTAAAACACTTATCCTGACTTTCTATCAGCAGGAGGGTGAGTAGATAATGACACACAGAGGGCAGCAGTGATGACTTGATGACTTTGTTTCCATATTTGAAAAGGAGTGAGAAGGAGTATAAACTTCTTTAATCACACCACTTCTCCACAAGTCACTGAATGGTAATCAACCAGCTCACTTAATGGTCTAAAACCTTACTCTGATTAATGTTACTAGACTTGTCTGGATATAATATTGATTAGCTTTTATCTTTTTCATACGAAATATAAATGTAAGACTGACAAACTATTCTCATCAAACATGTATAATCACTATTTACATATTTCAATCAATCATATTTATCCTAATCATATTGAACATCATCATCAATCATTTATACCATATCTGACTAAGCTTTTAAAATACAGGGAATAGTATGATTTTTTAAACACATAGAATAGAATAAATATACATGTGTGGCAAATATAAGGTAAAATACAATGAGTAAAAGTCCTTGGTCACATTCCACCACAGTCTACCTTGCAGACTACCTGCAGGCAGGCAGGAAGAAGTTTACTGTATGCAAAAAAGGGAGGAGGTGAACAGATGGGTGTTGTGCTGAAGTGTAAATATAGCCTACTGTTTGAGATCAATATGGGCGGGGCGCTTTCATCCAGGCTTGACATTTTTAAATGTCATCAAACTATAGAACAGCATGTAGGACACTGTATGTTATGTCAGCAATGATTAGATTAGTTGTCTTAGCAAGTGAAACAATTTACCTGTTGACCCATTTAGAAGGCGGAGGAACAAGAGGAGAGTGAGGGTTGATGGGAGGGACGGGAGATTTGTAATTGGAGCAGGTATTCTCCAAACCTGCGAAAACCTGTCGAACCGCCTCACAGATACCTGCGAGACAGGCAGACCTGGTGGACCTGTGTGCTGAGGGGAGTTCAGAATTGGACAGACGTGGTTGAGGCACCTGTGTTATAGAGGGGCACCCATCCGTTGCTTATCCACTATGAAGTAAGTCTGATATTCGTGCCAAGGCGACAACACAGCCATCGGCTATGTTTCCTATTATGAATACAGACGGATGATTTCAGCTCGGTCGTCGCCTCTTAGCCAGAGACGGGATGAGAAATATGAGCTTTAAAGTCCAGCTCGCTCGTTTCTCTGACAAGTCTTCCCGGTCGTCCCGAACGGTAACGCTAAGCTAACTTCGCCGCTGTCAAGCGTCGTGATTCAGGAGCTCTTGTAGTCTTGGAGACGGGGGAGCCATGTCCCCGTCACCTCACCTGTCCTGCTCAAAATTATCAAGAACACCGTCGAGGATGGTTTTTGTGTGATTATTTAATTTGACGACACCGGTGAGTAACGTTACCCCTCGATTTTGAGCTCTTTGCAGCCGCACTTTTGTCCAAAATTAACGCTGACAGAAAGATGCGTTAGCTAGCTTGTTAACAGACAGCACACGCAGGACAACTAGCTAGCGCTTCGGGGCTCTGCTCTCGGTGTGTTGACGTGTTTTATAATAGTGATGCTGTTTTAAAAAAATGCATGGAGTCAGACGACCTTCTCTCAGCATCTTAAACAGACGTAGGCAGACATATTGTCTCATGTCAGTATTTGTGGTAGACCGTGTTTGCCTGGTGTAATGAGCACGCAGGGTCAATATAAGGATACGAAGGTGTTTGCTTCTCAAAAGGAAATTCCTGCTCTAAAACAAGTTGATCTACATGGTTTGTTATCTTTTTGCAGGTGACAGGCTGCTTGACCGCAAAAATGCATCATCATCTGGGCTGCACACCCGTGTCTTGGCCTATCAGAAATATATCCTCTAAGAAACTGCAGTGATGTTATAGTAACGGTGCATACATCACACTAGAAAACTACAAATCCCTGCAGGAGAGTTGATGTATACATACATATAGATAAACAATGGGACATTAAAGATCCCATCAAGTTGATGTAATTCTTCACAGCAACACTAGTGGTCCATAACAGTGTATTACAGTGATTTTCCATCTGGGTGAGTGGTTTCCTGATGTGACTGGAAATATGGATCCCCTGGAATAAATCACCCACGCCCCCTTAAGGTAAAGATAAGTGTGTAACTGCAGGATCATCAGTCACCATGCACAGCCCAGCTCCTGACATCGTAGCAGGGTACCCAAGCGGATGTGTTGCTGATAAAGATGCCAATCCGGAGACCACCTTAGGGAGTGCCTACTCTCCGGTGGACTACATGAGCATCACCAGCTTTCCCAGGCTGCCGGAGGACGATATGCTGTCTGGGGAAAACACCCTAAAATCAAGAAAAGATGATGACAACGTCCTGAGTGAGCAAGATACAGGTGTGTCAGACAGGTCAGATGCAAAAAATAAACCACAAACTCTATTATTGAGTGTGTTAGGGTGTGTTCCAGATGTGGATTCATGGAGCAGCAATATGTGAGTGTATTGCTCATTGTTGGGTATCATTTGTAAAGGTTGTGAAATGTAAAGCAATGGTGAAAAATGTCCTCTACAGTTTACCAGAGGCCAACATGATATGCTGAAATGTCTTTTTATTAGGGTTAGACCAATCATCAGCCCTCAGCATTTTCCAAATATTTGTAACAGAGATTTTTCTGTCAGATTTGCAATAAAATGATCCACTTTAGAAATGTGCTACTTTGGCTCTGATGCAACATCCTCTCACACAATGTCCCGCCTCAACAAAATCTGATTGGGAACATGTCACATTTAATAGCCTATAAATACTATTAGTCTGAGTCTGCAAAGTAACTAGAAACTATTTTTTTCTAATAAATGTGGTGGAGAGGAAGAATAAAATACCTGAAAGTTCTGTCTAAGTTTACTGTCATATATGGCAGCAAGTCCTCAGATATGAAATCCTGAAACCTAAAATGTTTGGAAATTCTTAGTAAAGAAAAACTAAAATGACTGATCGAATATTGCAGTTGCCGATTAATTTTCTGTCCATCAAATTGCAAGTGAAACTTTGTTGATTGCACACAGGCAGAATTCATAACTGGGAATTTGTTTTCCATTGTATAGACACATTTTTGAATAGAGTTTGGGCTTTGAAAACAGTAGCAAAATTAGTGATTACCTGCTCTTTGTGGTTCTGTCTTAACCTTTTGATTTGTGCTGTTTGTGTCAGACCCAGATCTGTTTCTGAAGTCGGCTCGCCTCCAGCGTCTTCCCTCCTCAGCTTCTGATCTGGCTAGCCAGGATATCGCTTCCCTGCGGGAGACAAGCAGAGACCCCTTTACAGAAGAGTGTGCCTGCCAGCGAGATGGATTGACAGTCATCATCACAGCCTGTCTCACTTTCGCTACAGGAGTAACTGTAGCTCTCATCATGCAGATCTACTTCGGAGACCCACAGGTAAGGCGTGTATGTTGTTCATATGTAAACACATTTTAAAGGTGTTGCTCTTGTGAAATGTTTGCAAGTGATTATCAGATTATGCGTAACTCTGCATGCTCCACTCATGCCATTCCCACACAAGCATTTCAACAGTCTCCTCTGTCATGCTTTGTTCTTCCTCCTGTTTCTTGCAAGATCTTTAATCAAGGCGCAGTGGTGACAGATGTGGCCCAGTGTACATCTCTTGGCTTTGACATTCTGGGGAAACAGGGGTCCAGTGTTGATGCTGCCATCACTGCTGCCCTCTGTTTGGGAATTGTTCACCCTCACACTTCTGGTATTGGAGGGTACGTAAAAGAAATTCTTATAAATAGGACTAAAAATGAGGTTCTTGGACAAAGCAAAACCTTGTGCTCTCATTGGATTTTCTTTTAGTGGTGGAGTTATGTTGGTGCACGACATTCGTAAAAATGAGACGAGGGTCATCGACTTCAGAGAGACGGCACCGTCTGCCATCAATGAGGAGATGCTGCGTATAAACCTTGATCAAAATGTAAGGTGTTTATTTTAGTGTGACCTATTTTGTAACAATGAGATGTTAAAGCTGGACTATGCAGCATCAGTTTCCAGACCAGATTCCTTCGCCGTTTACTAGCTTTGCACCAGTTTCGTGCATACGTTTTTCACTACAGAGCTCCCCCTACAGCTTCGGCGCAGACACACTGTCGAAAACACTCGTTGACGAGCCTCCCCGGCCACCTAGCAGCTACTATGTTACCATGTGCATCTGTTTGCTAAGAAGCCAGCCGGCTAAACAGCGAGACATGTCTGGTACTTAGTGCACTTAGTGCTCTATGTTCAGCTGGACATATCGCAGGATACAGGCGACAAATCACGCGATATTCAAAGACCGAACTAGAGAGCTACATACACAACGAGAACCTGGATTCAGAACGCAAACAAACGTGTTTGGTAGCAAGTGACTGCTACGCTAAACACCCGCTAACTATCGAGTGAGCCATCAAGAAACCAAGCTAAACACATACAGGGCTCCCAATAAAACAGTTCAGCAACAACATTGTTCAAAAGACTATCAAGTCACGTTGCAAAGACAAAGTTCAGCCACTTACAATTTCAACAGCAACACGGCCAAGTCGGCGTCTGTTCTGGACTCCTCAACAGCTCGTCCTATGTTTACTGTGTCTGGTCTCTTTTGTCAAGCTCCTTTTTCTTCTTCTGTTCCTCCGACTGTGGCTTCCTGGGTCTCTTTTTAGTCGAATGATACATGATGAATATAACAATTGCCTTGCAACTGGCAGTTTATATCTACCCGGTTCCATGTTTGGGGGTGTGTTTGCCGTAAAGCAGTTTCGAAACTACAATCTGACTACATTTTCGAGGGGCTGCGAATACTTCCGCCGGCTCACTTCCGGATTGACTTCGGACCGGTGGCAGCAAGTTGCATATTCCGCTTCTCCGCCCAGAGACGCTAGGGGGAGTCATAGCAACGACCAAACGACCCAGAAAGTGTCCAAAAACATTCAGAATGACTTTCAGCCTGCATAGTTAGGGTCTTTTTTGCTAATATTGTTGCATAGTGCCCCTTTAAGAATGAGAACAGATGATATTGTTTTTGTTAGTTTTTAATGCTGATGTTAATGTGTGCAACCTGTTCTTGCTGTTGCATCTCAGCCCGGCCTGCTGGTGGGAGTACCAGGCATGCTCAGTGGGATGTATCAGGCACACCAGCTATATGGCAGGTATGATAACTATTATGTAATACTATTCATGATTGTTTTGTGTCTTTCCATGATGTGTCATAAATAGTTGTAGTCCTGGTTTCTGAAATTATATTAAATTCCTTCTGTTAAACTTTTAACAACATTTCAAATGTCCCTTACAAATGAAGCAGAAGATAATATATCAGTATTTTTAGATAAGCTTAGCAAAAGCTTACGTTTACATCAGCTCTGACAAAAGCTGTGCCTTGTCTCAGAGCTAAATGAGTACTATCTCAGTGAAAGCATCACCAGCTGTGTTTTAAAGAAAAGACATTGTGTATTAGGCTGCAATTATTCTGATGCTGTGTAATTATCATGATGCTGGTCCCTCAAGTGCTTGGAGGACGCTGCTACAGAATGAACTAACTTGCTTTAGCCATGCTTGGAGATTGCAGACATCATTTTGAAACCTCTCAAGGATTTCAGAGTGTTTATCTAATGTTTTAAACGATTGTTAACTAAGCCAATTTTGAATAACCGTTGAATTCCCCAGAATGCCGTGGAAGGATGTGGTTACCATGGCAGCAGATGTGGCCAGAAATGGATTTAATGTTACTCATGACCTGGGTAAGTAAAGTGTAATATATATTCACCAGTAACACAGCACCATCGTTATGTACTGGCCTCCCGAACTACACAAGGTGAAGACATGTATAGATGAGGTATGGTCTCATTTGCCATTCCTGTCTCTCCCTAGCTGAAGCTCTGGCAAAAGTTAAGGACCAAAACATGTCAGGTGCATTTCGGGACTTATTCCTCCCCAACGGCCAGGCTCCCCTCGCTGGACTACTCACCAGGCGTCTCGATATGGCAGCCATCTTGGATGCTATAGCAGTTAATGGGATATCTGAGTACTACAGCGGAAACCTGACGCAGGAAATGGCAGCAGCAGTAAGAAAGATTTTTTTTCTGTCTCCAACTATGATTACATAAAAGCAGTCATGAATTTTGCATGGTCTCCACAGGGAGTTCTTGTTGCACTTTCACATGGCTTTTTACATTTCAGCCTGGGTGAGGTAATATTTCAGTGCTGTTGTGATAAAATAATTATGTTGGTTAATAATGACTCATGGTTTCAAGGGAAAAAGGAAAGATTTCAGGATGGTTTTCATTAGTCACAATAATGACATAATAATAATAATAATATTTTAAGGGGTGATAAATAATTTCAGATGTTCAAAATATAAACTACAAATTTGTTTAGTCTTTATATTGTATAAAGTGAGCATATGTATCATAAATTATAAAATCAGTGGCCACTTTTCATTTGCTACACCTGGTAAGGCTAATGCAATCCAATAAAACTACTTTAATGCATATAGCATGAAAGTTAATACAATCATATGTTTCAGCTTTAAGGCTAACTTCATATCAAGTGATGTTGCTGTACTGAACTGTGTTGTATTGAGAGGTGTTAATAATATTCTGATCGCTCAAGTATGTATTTATGTTAATAGAAAAGGGATGGTTAATATAATCTAGTCCAGTACGGTACCAACTTTTAACTATAGCCTTAAAGGGCGTACTTTAATCCATGGTGTAACACACCGTGACACCAAGTAAGACTCGATTACTGAGTGCAGTAGAATTCCGCAGCTCAAAGTTCATATGTGTCTTGCCTACCAGTTTATAACAGTTATTATTGAGAGCTGACAGGGAAAGTACGGAATTGAGCATTTCTAACCGCACTCGGTAATCGACTCGTCAGGGGTTTCCCACAACTAGCAGGCTGCTGCGGGAGAGTGGTAAGTTGTGTTCTCTTTTCAATAGAAATCCGGCAAATCTAGCAGATGTTTGATGCCTCGAAATATGTGCTGGGACGCTATTTGTACTGTTGCTGAAGTTTGGTGCTGTTCTGAGCATTTGTGGCTATGAGTGGCTTTTTGACGGCGGTTTCTTGGTGGAGGCATAGACTGCAGTGTATTGTTATTGTGCAGTCTTTTCTGAGGTTGCTAAAACTCCATAAGCTCGCGATCGGAAAACTTCTCTCGGGGGGGGTGTCTTACTCAGTGTCACGGTGTGTTAGACCATGGATTAAAATTACGCCGGAATATCCCTTTAATGATAATTATATATGAAGATTCTGACTGTGCCAGCAAAAACTGTTATTATATATGTATCATACATTTATAGATTATATATGCATACATTATACATACTTATACTGAAGTCATATTGAAGTGTAAATATCAGCCTCTATCATTTTAACTTAAGGGACCCTTTTATTTGAGCGGAGAGTAACTCAATCCTAAAGACACACGCAGCTAAACAAGTATCAAACTACAAGCACCGGAGGTCAAACCAACAAAAGTTTTCGCTTCAATTCACCAGGCATTATTTGACTGAAGTATCCACCTAGGGTCAACCATTTTTAAATTTCCCTGTTAGTGACAACACTGCAGTTAGACAAACCAATTTAAAGTCATTATCCATTTTTAATAGGTGCAAGCAAGAGGTGGAGTGCTCACAGAGGATGACTTTGGGAACTACAGCACAGTCTTACAGCAACCAGCTGAGATCACCTATCAAGGTAAGTGTATCTGTTGTGTTTACGTCAGTGCTGCTAGAGGAAGAACACAACTACAGCATAACATTCACTAGAGTTCCCTCTCTCACACAATATTAATTATGTCCCTTTATCCCTTTCCTACCATTCTAAATCTTTATAATCCCACAGCTGCTCCACCTTGCAAAGTCAAGGCAGTAATGAAGTTTACAGTAGCTCCCAGATATTAATTAAGCAATACTGTTGGTGTCAGCTTTTCAGTAGCCAGCAATCCCCCACAAGCTCCTCGGATAATTATGTGCTCTATTTTCCTCCACTGTTTCTGCAAATATAGTATGTCCCTTAAAAATAAACTGAACAACCATAGCAATTCCCACAGCAACAAGGCGAAATGTGTGAACAGTATACATGCGATTTTCCTTTTGCATCATATAGATTTTCAGTTTTATTTTGATCATATTTTGTTTTTCCACTGAAATGATCCCTTTTCAAAGTAGTCATTTAAGTTTCAATCATGTGTTTTGTTGGTCTTTCTGAAGGACACCATGTGATGGCGGCCCCGGCCCCACATGCAGGTGTTGCCTTGCTCACTGCACTCAACATCTTGGAAGGCTACAACATTACCAGCCAGGTGCCGAGGAACAGCACCTACCACTGGATTGCAGAGGTAGTGTACAAACTGCTTCACTACTATACAGCATAAGCAGTGTTAAATGTGCAGTAACTGGTATGATTTTAACGCAAGTCTTAATTTTGCATCACTGTCCACAGGCTGTGAAGATAGCTCTTGCCCTGGCTAGTTGGCTTGGAGACCCCATGTATGACACTTCTGTTGCAGAGACTGTGGCCAAGATGCTGAAGTAGAGATCCCTATGTTGTCATTAAATATTCAATGTTTATATCATCCTAATTCAAGACGGCATTTTCATTGAACCCTTGTTGTTTCCCCTCTTAAAGTAAATCACAGGCTTCCGTGCTCCGCCAGATGATCAATGACTCTCAGGCCTTCCCTGTCAGCCATTATACTCCATCATTTACCCTGGAGAAGGGTTCAGCAGCTGCCCAAGTCATGGTCATGGGCCCAGATGACTACATTGTTTCAGTCATGAGGTACATCCTGATTTAACTGAGCTGCTGTTGCGCATTGTTTAAACAGTTAAGAGCAGATTAGTATACCTGGAAAACCAATATCACTTTTCTTTTTACGCTGTTGCAGCTCTCTGAACAAACCATTCGGCAGCGGGATCGTGACTCCTTCAGGAATCCTCTTGAATAGCCAAATCCTGGACTTCTCCTGGGCTAATAAATCTCAGAGCTCATCACCTAACCCAGTAATTGTGCATTTTGTCTTTGTTTAAGTGATTGTGGTATTGATTGATTTCTTATTGAAAATGTTGCTTGTAGCTGCTCTTAGTCCTCATGGTTCTTGTTTGTTTTTGCCATAGCATAACACCCTCCAGCCTGGGAAGAGGCCTATGTCCTTCCTGATGCCCACAGCAGTGAGACCTGCCATTGGGTTATGTGGCACATACGTAGCCGTTGGATCTTCCAATGGAGAGAAAGCTCTCAGCGGCATCACACAGGTTATTTATTTAGTGGAATGTTTACATAATTTTATTATTTATTGTTACACTTTTATTTGTGGGGTTTTTTTCTGTATTGCTTACGCAGAACTTACACAGAAAGATAGAACGCTGCCTATATTATTAACAACAATTCCTGTTTGTATGTTATTGTTCTATATGTCTTATAGTGTTTTCTGACCCCTCACAGGTGCTGATGAATGTTTTGTCATCGCGTAAAAATATGAGTGACAGCTTAGCATATGGAAGACTCCACCCACAGCTGCAGCCTGATCTCCTCCTGGTGGACTGTGAGTTTTTCCTTCTTAGTTCTTAGCCTCTAACATGGACAGGTAGAACAGTTTCCTCCACTGACAATGTCAGGTCAGGGATCAGCCTTTCAGGCCGAGGTGCAGGTGGACCAGGCATGACGGCATTTTTTCACGACATAGAATATCATTTCAAATTCAAGACAACTATGCTTTAAAAGTTATGATTTCTTACAATTTCTCTTGTTTACGTGCAAGAAATGTGGGCACAGTGTCACACATGCACACACGCACGCAGATATTCACAGCAACATGTGCAAGGGACTATGCAAAATCATGCAATATACTGACAAAGTAATTTGTTGTTCTTGATACGCTAATATTTGTTGAAAGGGAATTGTCTTCACGCCCATTTACATGTTTAGTCACACTTGATTATTCACTTGTTTTATACTTGATTTTTTAACGTTTTACAACGTAGTGAAGATGAGGTCATACAATTATATTGGAATATGAAAACAGGAGTTGTTAGTCACCTATTCACAAATACATTTACAATAGTTTCAGTTGTCAGACTACTCATTAAGCAGGTTTGTTGGCTGTTGAGCCCAGTACTTTTTCTGTAACCTTGAATTGCATGTTATACTCTCCATATTGTATCTGTTGTTTACAGTATTTTTTCTTTTTTTTTAAGGCAGTAGGCTCTTTAAGAAGCCAACGTCTTGTTATGCCCTCTTGCTTGCTACCATGAACACTTTGAGTAAATATTTGTCTGATATCAAGTACCATAGGTATGTTTCCTTGGTAGTGAAAAAGATAAGTGAACTACATATTGAATCCTTCCATGCTCTTACTAGTGGCTACAGCAGATTGGCTTTCTGACTTCATTTCAAATTGCAGTTATGTATCAGGATATGCCATCTAGATCAAGAAAAATCATAGTTCCATTGTACCAGTATTTACATTGTCCTCAGAACGAGTTTTTGTGTGCACTGTTGAAGGTAGATAAAAAGCTGGGAAAACACCAAGTGCCATGCATAAGGTTTACCATGACATAGCATAATGCTTTCCTGACTTCCTGTGTCGAGAAAAAAATCTTTTGTTCATGATATGTAAATGCTGTGAACCCAATATTGCAGGAATAAGTTTGAATTAATCAATTTCTAGTATATTGCCTTTTTTTAAAATTTGTTTATTTAGTTATACAGTTTGGAGTTACAGGAAAATTGCTCATCGATAGTATTTCTGTAAATGTGTCATCCTTTTGCAATAAACACAAAAATTGCATTAGAACAGTCATATTGTACAAAAGCATATAAAAACACTTAAAAGTACAGACAGCAGTATATAGAATAGAAAACAAAGCATGCTTCAGGATGTTTGAATAATTAAATTTTTTAACATACGTGATGACTGAGAACCTTTAAAGACATAGAATCTGAACACACTGTGATTGCTACACCAGCTGTGTGAACCCACGCAGAGTAATAGATTCCATTACCACATTTATATATTACATTTGAGCACCAGATGTAAACACGACATTGTCTGTTTGAACTTTTATTTTAAGTTGTCCATTCCTCCTGCCTGGCTTATATCGTATCTTTCTCTTCTACAGCTGAGTTTCTAGATGAAGACGTGGAGCTGCTGCAGGCCAAAGGGCACAAGGTGGAGAGGAAAGAGGTGCTCTCATTGGTGGAGGGCACCCGGAGAACCAATGACCTCATCATCGGGGTGAAGGATCCCCGTAGTGCTGATGCCTCCGCCCTCACTATGTCCAGCATGCCCTAGTGAACCCCTCCTCCCCTTGTACTCACATTATGAAGAAGGGGTAAGAGTAACACTGAGGTGACGGCTTGTACGGGAGTAAGGAGGCTTTTCATCAATTTAAACACTTGATATAAGTTAATGTCAACGTGCGGTTGCTTAACAGAAGAAAACCCTGAACAAAAAGACATGCGGCTAGTTTTTGGCGTGTGAGACCAAACAACGCACTCTGAGCATAGGAACAGCAATTCTGATGGAAGTGAATGAACAAAATGATTTTGTGCAAGAATGTACAGACAAAATATGGTAATGCCACCATTAACTGCACATGCCTGGTCCTCAGTTCTTCCGCTTCATTTCACCATTTGTTCAAATAACACATGGAATGGTGAAGGTAAAGATATTTAAACTCATTATAAAGCCTCACATTTACACACCTGAATTAGTCTATTAACTGGACACAAAAGCTGAACCATTTACTCTGCTGCTCTTTATGTGGTGTTTAACTGTGATTAGATGTTGTTTGGTACAGCTGCTGGAGTTTTAACTGTTGTGAACAATTCATGGCTCCTTGGGACCATGTTAACACTAACACATTAACACAACGTACATCATAAAGAACTTAAGTAAGACCTTCACATCTCAAATGACTTCCTTAAATACGACAATTGCTTCAGATTCACAGGAGTTAAATATCACTAATGACAGAGTAAGTGGATTTAGATACTTAATTTAAGAGTTTGTATTTGTTGCATGACTTAGTTTTTTATTTAAAGCTTGTGGCTGATTTTTATTTTATTTAACAGCAGGGACACTCGTTTTTAGAATGGGAATGATCTAATTATTTAGACATGGTTTAAATGGAATCTGTCTATTTTTATATGAACATTTGTTGGGCTGTATATATTATTGTTGAAACACAGGACATACGATCAGCACATTTTAGCAATGGCTGTTATTTTTTCTGTCTGTGTACTTGTGTAATGATTTTAGGTTGTTAACAGTTCTGTACAGCATTGCATTTTAATCATCTATTTAATTTCAGAATGGCCAATGCTGACTGATCAAATGTGTCCTTAACCTTATTGTCTCCCGTTTTGGGCACTAGTGCAATATGACTGTTGATGCTTGTTTCCTGTACTAGAGTATCATGCCTTAAGGTACACATTTGCACAAAACCTGATGTTTGATTTCATGTGCATTTGTATCTGATTTGAATAAAAATCAGCACCGTCCAAACCCAAGAATTAAAGTGTTTGCACTCGTCTCTGAATAATGTTTGACCCTTTGTTTCTTCATACATATCACATGCATTTGTTGCGTATGACCTACTTTAGAATAGGCTTTCTCTTTCCAGACACTGAGCTTAAGGTTTTTGGATGACTGAACTTTAAAACTCAGATGATGTGCTCATAGCATTTGTTTTTATTAACAAGCAGCAGTACCTGATGAATATGCACACTGCAGATTCTGCTGCATAAATTTATATAAAATAGAAATGTCAAGAGCAATGGTTTGGGGCCACAGCCCACAGGCCAAAAGCAAACCCCTCTTAAATTGTTAAAATGAAAAATGGCACTGGGATCTCAAATTCCCTGAACTGAATGTTAACTTCAGATTTACCAGAGATTATGACAAATAGGACTCCTAATGTTTGACGTGCATTTTAACCAGGCACAATAAAAAAATAAAAACGCATTTTTAAACAATTTTCTGTAGTAACACCTGGT
The DNA here is from genome assembly GCA_903131615.1 of Diplodus sargus. Lineage (NCBI taxonomy): Eukaryota > Metazoa > Chordata > Actinopteri > Spariformes > Sparidae > Diplodus > Diplodus sargus. The sequence goes on along the minus strand of CAEMYA010000044.1, from coordinate 8,551,296 downwards.
TGGCTCCACTTTGGGATTTCCTGATATAGAGGCATTGGAAAAATTAAACAAAAGCGTGTTGTTTTGTTGAATCCTCGGCTCCAAGGACCACAGCAAACTGTGACCAATTCACTTATTTCAGAGAGCATAACACAAGTCTTCGTTGCCTCTTCTTCCTCTATTGGAGTTTTATTTTGCAAACGTACACCGGAAGTGTTTTTCGCCGTGCGAGCTTGCCGTCGTATTGCTTGCTTGTGATTCATGTTTTGTTAGCTAATCTGGCTAGTTGATGTCGACTGGTTGAACTTATTTTCTGATGAATATATACGGTAAGGATTTTGCTTTTCTCGTGCGTAAGTAGTTGCTGCTGACGTTTAGCAAGTTAAACTAAAGAACCGGGAAGCTAATACGTTGTGTTTCAATGCATTCATGATGAATTAACTGCAGTGCTACACAGCTAACTTAGCTAACGTTTGCTAACTGGAGCTTTCGCAGAAGCCAGCAGGAACCGCCTTGATTTGAATTTAATACGCTCTCAGAACGCGGTTTCCTCTGTTAACGTGTCAGTTCTAACTGTAGGTAATGCTCACATGTGCACGAAAACGCACAATAACAAGCGATACCATATATTTGTGTTATTCTTGCCGACTTTGATCTCGCTGCGTTAGCTTACGTCTGCGCTAAGGCCCGTGCTACTGCGGAGCCGATAATGTTAACCAAGCTGGCCACCGGTTATGGAAGAGAATTTATACAATGTCACGCTATTTAACTTTAATGCAAATCACACTAGAATAACACATTTTCACCACCCACAGCTCCTGTTTGTAATCTGTGTACATGCCTAATAATCAGCGTAGCATCCCTGGTTAAAGGGATGTCACTAGCGTACAGGTGTGTTGTCAACGGTAGATTTAACTTTTCTGTGTTAACGTCATGTTGTTGCTTGATGTGGATTTACTAAAAGGACGGACTGCTCTTCCTCGTCTGTCCTTGCCTCACCTGGACTTTGCAGCGTCCAACATATAACTCTTCGTATCCAGCATCTAATGATCTATTTACATCCGTTTTCATTACTACAGTGATCTTCCAATCATCTTTGTAGTTTCTTAACTGTAATATTAAAGGTGCACTATGTAATTTTGTAGAAGAAATTCAAACTCAATTGTAGTATTCACAATATTACTGAGGCAATAATACCATCTCAGAAATATTTATTTCATCCTTAAGTGAATAAGCAAGCTGTAATCAGAGCTAAATAATGTACCCAGAACACTGTCTGAAGCTAGAAAATTGGCAGGGTCTGCCACATATCGACAAAGTAAAACAGTATAAAATGGTGTTGTCCTTTAAGGTAAGCTTGTATATTTAATTTGTGTAGCTATGAAAAAGAAAGAGTTTGTTTATTTAGTGTGTTTAAGCATAAAAGTCAGTTCTGGAAAATCTTTCTCTTCTGATTGAGATTTATGATTTATTCCCCAAAACTGCACAGTGCAACTTTAATGTTTTCAGGATGGTCTGGTGATCTGTCTCATGTGCTCTTTCAGTATAATACGGTTCTAACGCCACTCCTAGTTAGAGGGGAGGATGGCACATCGACGTACCCCACCTCAGTTGTCCCCGAGGACAGAGCACCTGGAACCTGATAATGACTCCGACAGGGACTCTGGTGTTGGGGAGGATGCAGGGGAGGATGCTGATGATTGCCATGGAAGCACACTAACAGAAGAAGAGAACGTCAACAAGCAAGATGGCATGGAAGACAACAGCGGGAATGGAGAAGATTTTACAGTTTTTGTTGCATTTCAAGGAAACATGGAGGATGAGGATTTCAAACAAAAACTTAACACTGTCCTCAGCGGGATACCAGACATGCTTGATATGGGTTAGTTTAATTTTGTTCGACTACACTCGCCATACTGACAAAAGAATTGGAGCTGAACAGTACAACTGTCCACTGATTGCCATTGAATAGCTCCTGCTGTTTATCTAGGAATTTGATTACAGGAAAGTTCACCCAATAATGAATATATAGTCATTAGGTACACAGCCTCATGCCGACGGAAAGTTGGGTTATGTTTTGTAGTCCACATAACATTTCTGAAGCTTCAAAGCAAAACAGTATTTATAGCATTCTCCTATACAACTGAAATGGATGATGATTTGTTTTACAACGTTAAAGGGACATCTGGGAGAAGAAAAAAACTAAGTGGCTCCAAACAGCTTCTCCAGTATAATCCAAGTCTCTAGAAGCCCTTAGATCCCAAAGGGATTTGAAAAGATGTTGTGTACACCTTCACTATATAGCCAAGCTTGTGTACACACTTAAAAAGGGTGTAAATAGAATCTTTTAAACCAATTTAGGATCTCGGAGCTTCTGCACACCTGGATTACACCGGACAAGCAGTATGAAGCCATTTTATTCCTGAGGGTTTTTTTAAATTTGAAAACAAGTCCCCAGCTATTTCCATTGTTTAGGAGAATGCTGCAACACTCTTTAACCCCAAAGCTTCAGTAAAGTTTTGTAGACTACAAAACTTGACCTGACTTTTCATTAGCAGGGGGTGAGGAGATAATGACAACAATTTACAGACTCTATAAGGTGATACTTTAATTTCTTATTTTGTGTTCCATATCTGTGCCCAGTTAAGAAAAAAAATAAATGGAGATTTATCTTCACTTTCACAATGAAAAAGCTCCTGATCTGTTCATCAATATCAAAATATCTGAGGTGCATCCACTGTGTTTTTTTGGTTGCAAAACACATCTAATATGGCTGCATTTATTTTAAAAGCACTGAAAATACATTGGAAAAAGGCCCTTTTTTTCCGTCTGGCACAAACTGTAATTCAACAATTTCAATTGTCCGTTCCCTCTTTCAGGCTCTGAGACGCTACAGCCACAGCATGTGGAGCCCTGGAACAGTGTGCGGGTTACCTTCAATATTCCCAGGGATGCTGCTGAGCGACTTAGACTGTTGGCCCAGAACAACCAGCAGCAGCTCAGAGACCTGGGGATTCTCTCTGTTCAGATCGAAGGTAACAGCATGGCATTCAAACTCCTTTAACCCTTTATCGGGCACTCATTGAAATAAAAACGTTTTCTAAAAGGTGTATATATAAAAAATATAAGAAAAGCACATATAGACTTAAAGGAACATTAATTTTAACATTTTTATGGAACATATGGAACATTTTTATGAAACATAATAACACACACATATCTATGTACCAATACAACATAGATAACAAATATAAAATTTATATATATATATATATATATATATATCTTACAATACATAACATAAATAAAAATATAACGTGTCAAAGTCCAGTCCAGTCATTTATGCCGCATAGCAACGCCATTTTGGATGTCCATGGAAGTGACTATATATAGTTCCTTCGCCGATAAAGGGTTAACTCCTCACTTTAAAACAGGATGCAAGTGACACATTATTTTTTCTTCATCTATGACTTCAAAATAAAGGATGCAAACTAGCTTGTAGAAAATGTTTATTATTATTTAGTAATTGGTGTTCCTCCTTTGAATGTCCAGGGGAAGGGGCCATCAATGTGGCAGTGGGACCAAATAGAGGACAAGAAGTCAGAGTGAATGGACCAATTGGAGCACCTGGCCAGATGAGAATGGATGTTGGCTTTGCAGGTCAGCCTGGTCCAGGTATTATTATCCCTGAATTATTTTCCTAACACCCATGAATACATGAATTTTCTTAGTTGTGTCATAGCATTTCATTATTTAGCAATTTCAATATTTAGCAATGTTATTTTCTTATTTAGTGTTTAATCACTTGATAAATATTAGTGAATTCCCTTTTTATACAAGGAGGAGTAAGGATGGCTAATCCATCAATGGTTCCCCCTGGACCTGGCATGGCAGGCCAGGCTATGGTACCAGGCAGCAGTGGACAGATGCATCCTCGTGTTCCAAGACCATCTTCACAGACAGGTTCAGGTCTTTATTTCTTGTATGTCAAATGATACCTGTCATAAATGTGAATATCATGCTGCTTGAAAGGTGCAATAATGATTTAAACGCTTTCTTTTACGCACAGATGTGATGGATCCAATGATGCAAGGAATGTCAGTTCAGCAACAACAACAACTTCAGCACCAACAGGCTGGTCCCCATGGCTCAGGCCCGATGCCTCCTCAGGCTGCCCATCACATGCAGACCTTGCAGACAGGGAGACCACTCAACCCTGCTGCACTGCAGCAGCTACAACAACAGCATCACCAACAGCAACAGGCCCAGCAGCAAGCACAGCTCTCCCNNNNTCGGACCTAGACCTCCATTCAACCCATCAGGCCAGATGGCTCTGCCTCCTGGCTGGAACCAGCTGCCCCCTGGGGTGCTCCAGCCACCAGCTGCCCAAGGAGGCCCTACCTGGAGAAAGCCCCCACCTCAAACCCAAATGGTTCAGCGCCCACCTTCCCTCGCTACAGTACAGACTCCCAGCCACCCTCCACCCCCTTACCCATTTGGCAGCCAGCAGGCTGGGCAGGTATTCAATGCCATGGGACAGGGACAATTACAGCAACAACAGCAGCCAGGAGTGGGTCAGTTTGCAGCCCCCCAGCCTAAAGGCCCGCAAGGTGGCCCAGGTGGTGTTGCAGGCCAACCAAGACCCCCTCCACCAATTCCACCGACATCTGGACCGCAGGGCAACCTCACTGCAAAGTCCCCTGGTTCGTCCTCATCTCCTTTTCAACAGGGTTCACCAGGGACTCCTCCGATGATGGCTCAGAGACCTACGACTCCACAGGGTTTTCCCCAGGGCGTTGGATCACCAGGAAGAGCAGCCTTGGGCCAACAGGGTAACATGCAACAAGGATTCATGGGAATGCCCCAGCATGGACAGCCTGGGGGCCAAGTTCATCCAGGTGGGTTACTGTTTGTAACCGTTTATGAAATGCACATCCAAAAGTTTTTTGGTTGTCATAAAAGATTATATAAAAGTAATTAAAACTCTGTCCTCAGATGTCCAATTAACTAAATCAATGAATACTGATTACAGGCATGCAAAAGCGTCCCATGGGTTTTCCAACCCAAAACTTTGTCCAAGGTCAGGTGAGTGCCAGCACTCCAGGAACCCCTGGTGGAGGACCCAGTCAGCAGCTACAGAGCAGTCAAGTGATGACTCACACAGGTAAACTCTCTACAACACTGCAACCCTAACCCTTATGTAGGGGTGTGTCTTTTAAAACATTTAGGAAGATTGGCTCTCTATGCAATCACATTTTCGGCAAGAATGAATTTTGTTATTGCATAGTTGTGACAATCACATGTACTGAGACAAGATAATTTACAT
>CAEMYA010000044.1:8513491-8540991 GCA_903131615.1 Diplodus sargus | reverse complement strand
ATTTCCAGTGTTGGTATCAGTCCCAGTCCCAATGTAAACCCAACACCAACCCTCTCCACCACCCTCAGTACCAACACTAATGCCACCACTAGTGTAAGCCCCACCCCAGTTCAGAGCAGTCCTGCCTCGACTGTTGGTACCAGTTCCAACCCCAACACAGCTCTAAATCAAGCCAGTTCAGGTCACAAACCAAGCCCCAGTCCTAAACCTGTGACCAGTGTTCATTCAGTCATACAGATCCCTGCCTCTTCTAGCACCATTTCCCCCAACCAGATTACTGTATTTGTCACCTCTAACCCCATCACCTCTGCCCCCACTCCCCAGGCACCCACATCTATGGTCTCCACCATGGTAGCTGTCCCTAACAAGAACATTAGACCTCAGGACATCCGACAGCAGGCTCCTGTCCCTCGACCTCCTCAGTTTATCACCACCACCCCTGTATTTATTAACCCAATTTTCCAGGTCCCAGGTGCATCTGTGACTCCCAATACTTCTGTGGTATCACAGTCAGTCACCATGATGGGGCCTATCCAAGTATCCACTACAAACATCCAACTTTCTCCTGCCCCAAGCTCCACCCAGTCCTCAGGAGCAATCATGGCTAGCACTCAGGCTGCCAGAAGTGCTGTTGGACAGGTCCAACTAGCCACTACAATGTCCTCAGCAGCACCCCTCGGTCCCCTCCCAGCCTCTCAGCAAATTAACCCGGGGGGTCTCAAAACAGAAAATCTAGGTGAGGCAGGTTCTGCCCAGAAAACTAGTCCCCCGGGCCAGCAGCCATCTCCCCATCCAAGCCCTTCTGCATCGTCTCCTTTTCAGCCACCCCTGGCATCTCCTCCTCCCAGCTCTAGCCCTGGGACTGTAAACACCATCCGGAAGAGCCCCATGTCTCCACCTCCCTCTGCCCAGGTGAAAGGTAAACCTGCACAGTCTGCTGCAGCTGTTGCTGGAACAGCTGACTCTCAGCAGAGTCCTGCAGAAAGGCCTGTACAGGGCTCCACTGGAGCTGTGCCAACACAGATTTTTCATCCACCTGCTAGTCCTGCCATTCAGATGGAAGCAGTTGCTCCCCTCACTACTGCTGTAGCTGCTTCAAACAACATCACTCCACCTGCAGTCTCCTCTCCAATCCCAGTGCCTGGCCAAGTTGCTGTTCCTACGCAGATAGTTACCCAGGCTCCAGTGCCTGTACCAGCTTCAGTCTCAAGCCCAACCCAGGTTGTAACTACTCAAGCTCCTATTGTCACTGTAGCTGGTACTCCCACAGGTGTCTCTTCTGCTAGCTTGCTCTCTACGGTCACTCCTGCACAAAGTCCCGTACCGTCCGTTGTTCCAATTGTTGCTGGGCCTGGATCTGTTCAGGAGGTTCCTCCCACGACATCCTCTCCAGTTGTGAACCCCAGCGGTGTTCCCCCAGCTCAGTCTGACCCCCCACCTATGGAGCCCCCCTTGCCGCCAGCTACAGCACCCACTGAAACCACTCAGACCACCCCAGGTAAACACATCTGTGAGCAAAAGCAATCATTGGTTATATACATACAGAGAGACAGAGAGAGAGAGGCGATTATATACACAGATGTCGGTACTAAAGCTGATTGCCTGCACATCTACATGAAATGTGTTACATATATACACTATGTGTCTCTGCTGTGGTTATGGTTATTACACACCTTATTTACATGTTTAATGCAGCCTCAGATGACGTGCAACCCAAAGTATTAAGCTTTTATGTTTTTCATGTTTTAATAAACATTTGTTTATTTATATAAGCATTTATTTTTATATGCAAAAGCTGTTGTGGTGGTGGATGAGAGACGGTTTGGCAAGCGGTTGTGGTTAGTGGTTGGTTTTAGTTAAGCAGTGAGAGGCTTATATTCCTTACTAATATTTTTTGAAGTGCCAGTTGATGTATTTGATCGTTTTCCCCAGCATCGACTCGGCAAGAAGCCCCATCATCACAGGAACCTGTTGCCAGTGAGAAGACAGGTATGTGTGTTCATCTTTACTTTTAAGAAAAAAAACCCTTGTAAAATCAGTTTCACATAAGTCACTTCAAGCTCATGGCACAGAAGTAACATCTGTTTTGTTTTGTTTTGTTTAGGTGAAGAGATCACAACAGGTTCTGAGCAGGGGTAAGATTCATAACATTTGTGTCCTTTTAAGTTCTGTAATGTTGATTTGTTGTGTAATGCTTCATGTGCTGGGGTCTTTTAAGCTGTCCCCTACTATTGATTTCTGAAAAGTTGGCCTAGTCTTGAGACCTGTGTTCTTGGAAGAGAAATGCTTAGACATTTCTAACTCTACTGAAACTCAGGGAGTTCATTTGGTTGGCCAAGGGGGTACATGGTGAAAACAATGAGCCACGTGGCCTCAGCACTTGGTATGTATGATTAGCATGCAACAACATGAATATACTAATGCATGTCAGAATTTTATACCAAGAACAGCCTATCACAACGGAATGTATACCACTCCACTGACCCTTATGGCCATATCTCTTTTCCTGGGGATTGTCATAATGTGGTGGGGAAGTGAAGCCATGTTTGTTCAGCACAGTTTATAGTTTACCGCTGTTTTTCCACTTCTATCACAGATGGGCAAAGAAAAGAAAGACGCCCATCAACTTAGTCCCAAGGTATGTATTTTAACATGTTTGCGCTGCAAAGACACGAGCAGTGATCATGTCGACGTAGTGGATGCTGTCGGGATGAAGATGGACAGTATCTGTGGTAGACGAGGAAAAACAGCAGAGTCCTGAGTGGTATTCTATCTTTCTCTGAGTAGAGCAGAGTTAAATCACACCCCTGCATCTTTAGTAACACATACTTGTGTTGTCCTTCCTTCCTTGTCGTTTGTTGTTTTTCTATCTGGTCCTCCCAGAGCTGCTGTTGAGAAGCCTAAGGGACCGAGCAGGCGCAGCTCCCGGGCAGAGAAGGAGGTGGAGGAGGAGCCGGTAGCAGACAGTGGCATTAGGAAGAGACCAGCCAGGCCTGGAACCAGTGCTGCTGTAAAAGGTAACAAAAAAAAAAGAATATATTTCTCTACACTACACACGGCATTGCTACCTGTTTCCTAACGATCTTGTATGTTTTCCTTCACAGAAACTGGTGCGAGCCCCACCCAGGCCAAACGAAGGAAGTCTAAATAGCCTGTGAACTGTACTGTAAATGTTTTTGTTTCCCCGCTGTGAATCGGTTGATAATATCGGTTTCACTGTCCCGGATCATGAATTTTCACTGGAGGAAGGAACCATGTACAGATTGTTTTAAAAATAATTATGCTATTGTTTATGTCCATGCTATCATGTGAGATTGTAGTTAGAATGTGTGCATACAGTATGTATTTGTGTGAATGTGCTTTTTATATTAAATGCTGGATTAATAATGTGAAGACTGATAATGGAGCTTGTCATGATTGTATAATTATGTTGTAAAACTGAATTAAATTTTCTACTGCTTTTGTCCTGTGGAACTGTGTAAAATGATTCATGTATAAAGATTATTGATCATTTTAATTTCATCTTGCTAATTCTTACCAGTGCTGCATTAATGTCCTGTATTATTGATAAGCCCAAGTAGGAGGCAGAGATCGGTATTAAAAGTCAGGACTCCATTCAGGTGAAAAGAGATTAAAGCACTGTAAGAACATCAATCATGATGCTTCAGTAGATGGACATTTTTAACTAAACTATATGTGGACTATAAGCATGAATATATATATATATATATATATATATATATATATATATATATTACTAGTATTGGAAAAGATAAGCTTTCTATTCTTTCATAACTGGTTTGACATTTTGATACTGGTATAGGTAGTCCTCTCGGTTTTTTGAGGCTGTTGTTGTGAGCATGCGCAGTCAGTAAACGCTGGGACTCCATTCCAGAGTGTCAGTGAGGGTTCCCTGAGCCTCGCATCCTGAACAGCTGTCCACTGTCACAACTTCACCTGCTCTACAAACAAAAACAACTTTATCATGAGCGGAGACCACGGACATGGAGACTCTCAGGTACGTTGTCGCTCAATATTTTCACGCCTTTGCTCAGTTTGCATTAATTCCTCGGTTGTAACTGACATAACTGGCTAGTATTAATCATCATGATATGAAATAACGGTTACTACACGTTAGCTAACGTAATAAGTTGCGACGCTGCGTTTGTTATTTCAGTGAAAACTTTGATATAATTGTCTTATTTCATGTAATTTTGGCGAAATGCAACGGTGCATTTGTATGCCAATTGAAACTTGAATGACCGAGCTACCGGCATTTTCAAAATATTAATATTAAAAACATCTTTTTTATCCATTTGCAGGCCAATTCCGGATCTAAAGGAAGCGGTAGGTCCTCTCATGGAGATTTTTATTCATATTTCCTCTGATTTCCAGTCGAAATCCCGATCTGTCTACTGTTAGTTTTTTAAAGGACAGAAATGGCGTCCCAGAGACTAAGTCCCTTCTCCTCCACTCTCTTGCGGCTATTGTTCAAAAAGAGGGTCTGTTATGTACACTTGCGACCCTCGGTTTTTAAACCTGCGGGGCTCTTCCGACAGGGCACGGCATCGTGTTTATTTTGCATGCTCCAGTTTGGTGATACGTACGTGCAATAACAACGAATTTTGGAGCCGAAAGTGGCAGAATTGGGGCTGAGGACTTAGTCTCTGCGCCATTTTCTTTTTCTGTACGTAGCAGCCAGAGCGCCGAGCGGAGAGCCAACTGTCTGCCGCGATATGGAGGCGATGGCTGGGAACTTATCGCCTCTCGCCGCCCGTATCTCCCCGCCGGCTGCCCTCTGCCTCCATCTCTGCGCTGGCTGATACATTTATCTGCACCGCCAACAGGGAACGCTCACACACGAGTTTTGAGAACTTGAAGTGACAGAATAAGAAAAGTTGCTCTATATTAATTTTAAAAAAGACTGGAGAAGTCTTTTTTGTTGTTGTTATTGTTGGATAAATTACAGACTCCACAGTGTTTCTTCACACTTGTAAGTTGAGTGCACTTTTCGTTTTCTTTCTTCCATGCAGGCTTAATTCGCTGCATAATAAGATGGAAAGCAGAGCGGTGTGTGGGAATTGATTTGGTTTTATAAGTGGGATGTGTGTTGCTGTTTCATACAGATGATAATAATACCCGTTATTAAAGTGCCATGACAACAGGGCGCCACGAGGTGATGATCAAGCCAAGCCAAGATCTATCTCAGGAGGGAGTTCACCCAGCAGGAAACATTTTAATCTCGAAGACTGGTGTACAGTCATTAGTGCAACTTAATCATTTCACTAGCTGCACTGAGAGGAATAAAAACTGCCTCTCCTCTCAAGCAGAATATCCTCATATAATTTGAAACAATAGATTAAAGCCTGCTGCTAAAAATTGGACAGTTGTTGTGAGGATTGAGAAACAGGTGTCGGGTAAAGATGGTGGTTGTAGAAGGGGATTGTAGGTTGACAAGCCAAACCATGTTGGGTGCGATGCCCGAGAATGACTTTCAGCAGCATGGCAGAAATACGGAGGATGCCTCTTTTTTTTCCCTCTGTCAGCTTGCGTCAATACAAATCCTAGTTCAACAAATGTGTGTCTGTTTTTGTTTTTTCTTTTAATACTGCTGAACCAGTTGATCTCCCCTCTTTGTATCGTAGACTCTCACAAACATAAAGACAAGCACAAAGACAAGGAACACAGACACAAAGACCACAAGAAAGACAAGGAGAGGGAGAAATTGAAGCACAGCAACAGGTGGGATATCTGCAGCTCCCTCTTGTGATTTTTTATTTTTTTTTAAATACCAGACAAAACTGAAGTTTTTTTTTTTTTTGCATTTGAACTGAGCAATGTCAGTTTCATTAGCCCTATACCATTATCGGTGCATTTAAGTTGCCTGCAGCCCATAAAGTGATGCTTTTTCAGTGTTAAACATACACAATCCTTTATATCCAGTATATTGTCTGTTTTAATATAGCATTTTTTTAAAGATAAATTCTGTTGTCGTAACTGGGTCTTTAATGAAGAGGATAATTATAAATGACATGCATTTTGGATACAGATTTGCCAGTTAAAACACATAAAAGAATGTTTCATGTGTGTCACTCGAAGGTTAAATCAGCAAACATGCCTCACAAGCACACCATGAAATCCACTTTTATGAATGACATCTGCAGAGCATTAGTAATTTGAACCGTTGTGAAGCAGTCGTCATGTTTTCTTTCTGTGCGGTTGGAATACTTGTGGGATGCAGGATGTTTGTAGAGTCAGACTTTGAGCCTTTCTTATTGGCAGACAAAGGCATTGTTTGTTAACAAATGGTCAAGTTTATAGTGCTGGTGTCTGATACTTTTGTCTGTGACATCCTTTGACTCTGTACATCTGGACCACATCTGACCTCGTGCACTTGATCTCTGACCCTTGTGGTTTCTGGGACCCAGCGAGCATAAGGAGCACTCTGAGAAGAAACACAGAGACAAAGAGAAGCTGAGGCACGGTGACGGCAGCTCAGACAAGCACAGGGAAAAACACAAGGAGAAAGACAAGGACAAAGAGAAGAGGAGAGAAGAGAAGGTTTGTTAATAGGTTGTCAGTCTATGTTTCATGAAAGGCTGCACTAGTCCGTGGTGTGTTTTCTCATCACAGCCGCCTTCTTATTTTGTTACATATTAAAGCAACATTATGTCAGAATTAGTATTTTGTGTAGTTTGGCGCCCTTCACCGTTTCTGAGTTCAACACAACTGTCGTAAATACAAATGCCAGGTTTCCGTGACAAATTGTCACATGTAATTTGTAATGTGCTAACCCCAAACAAAACTTGTTGTATGTTATGTTTTGAAACCGTTTTCTAGCCATTTACAGCTGGCTATAACATGCTATTGACTTAACCGCTGAAATGGGCTGACCTTGACTCTGATCAAAAACCAGTCAGTTGTCGGCTTTGCTGACACTACCAAACATGAAGATGGTGCAACATAACAAGACAGATAACTTAGCAAATAGTTTGATATTACTTACTATTCAACAGCAAGTCCAGCTTGTCTGTTGTGGGCTTTTGGATTTTGGATTATTGCCAAAAATCTAGATAGATCTGTGGCCAACATAATTTATGATACTTACATGTTTTGTTCAGCAAGATAATTTTAACAGATTACGCCCCTTTTATTATTTTTGAAGCATAAATTAAATCGTCAGGAGTAAAAAGCTAGTGTCTGGCCATAAACAAGCTACAGCATGATCGCCAGTGTCGGAGTCCCTGGCAACCTCTTGAGTCTCATTTAGCCAGTTGATAGCAACCACCTTTTTTGAGACACGTAAACATTGTATAATTTAAACTTGGGGTATTTACTGGGGTATTCTATGTCATAGGACAAAACATACAAACATTCTAAGATTGTTTTAACCACAGATCTTATTTCAGACATCTAACTGAAAATCAATTCAAAATGCCCATTGACTTTGAGACAAGTGAACTGGGAGTGCAAAAATGCAAACTTATATCTGGGTTTTTGGAGTCATTACCGCAGTACTCTGTCGAGGTGTAAACACCAACACTCTGCACTGCACTCTGCCTCGAGCAAGTCACTGTACCATCAAAATTACTAGTTGAAGCTGTTATTTTAAGGTAAAACAGTTGCATAATATTGCTTTAACTCAAAAGCTTTGTTTTTTCATGAACACTAAATAATTTGAAAATGATTCTGTCTACCAGATGAGTAAACAAAACGCAAAACTGATAACAAAACAGTTGGCCCCTATCGCCCTCCATAAACTCTGCCTGCTTGTAAAATTTCAGACTGTTTGAACATTGTTTAAAGATGGGAAGTCTGAGACATGTGCTAATATATAATTCCCTTTGTCTCACAGATCAAATCATCCCACGCAGACAAGCCTAAAAAGGAGAAAGAAAATGGATACGTAAGGTAAACACCAATCGCTTTGTTGTGTCTGATGTGGAATTAAAGGTCATTATAAATAAGTTAAACAGGTTTAGATATTGCTTGGTCATGATTAGTGGGATATTGCTTTGCTAATATGCAGTTCAATATCTTTGATGTGTGACTCAGAAACACCAGCCCCGCTGTTATTAAGAGCGAGCCTGAAGAAGACAACGGCTTCTACCCCTCTCCGCAACACATCAAGACCTCCAAACGAGAGTATGATGATGAAGAGTGAGTATCTTACAAATCATACTAGATCTGTACCTATTGCGTCCTGTTGCTCACTGTCTGCTCTGTCAAATGAGATGGTGACATTGTCAGTACGTTTTCTTACAGATGTGAATACAAGCCCAAAAAAGTCAAGACAGAACATGACAAAAAGGCAAAGAAGAGGAAACATGAGTACGAAGAGGACGAGGATGAGGTTGGTTGTGTTTTAATAATGTTTTGATTAATACATTCTTATATTCCCCTGGCTGGACTGTCAGCTGTTCTCCGGATTTATTCCGTTCTTTTCACTGGTTTTAGGACATCAAGCCCAAAAAGAAGACAAAAGACAAAAAGGTAACAGAGGGAAAGAAATCCAAAAAAGAAGAAGAGGAGAAGTGGAAATGGTAAGATCATCGTGGAGACAAATAGTTCCTATCCTCAGGAAATTGCACATACAAGCACAGTCGGCTGATATAAACAGTTACTCAGAAGCAGATGCCATAGTTGTGTCCTCTCTCAGGGGTTGTGTTTTGTTGTTGTTTGTGGTGATAAGGTGGGAGGAGGAACGATATACTGATGGCTCCAAATGGCGCTTCCTTGAGCATAAAGGTCCAGTGTTTGCACCTCCGTATGAACCTTTGCCAGACAAAGTCAAGTTTTACTATGATGGTGAGTCTGTATGTGTACAAAAATTAAGTTGTAATGTTTTATTTATTTTGTATGGTCAAGACTACATTGAGATGTATTTATATTTGCATTTCATTAGGTAAGCCTATGAAACTTAATCCTCCTGCTGAGGAGGTAGCTACTTTTTTTGCCAAGATGTTGGATCATGAGTACACCACTAAGGACATCTTCAGGAAGAACTTCTTTAAAGACTGGAGAAAGGTGAGGAGATCAAGACTGTTGAACGTGGCTGTGCAGTTCAGGTATTTTCACGGAGCATGCTTCAGATGTCGTCTGATCCATTTCAGGAAATGTCATCAGAGGAGAAGTCAAAGATCACTGACCTGAACAAGTGCAACTTCAGTGAGATGAGTGAATACTTCAAGGCCCAATCAGAAGCTAGGAAGCAGATGTCGAAAGAGGAAAAACTGGTAGGCCTGCATTCGTGCACACTCTCCCAACCCTGAAAACATCATAAAATATTTGCATTGCATTTTCATACTTCTGCACACTACCCTGCAGAAAATCAAAGAAGAGAATGAGAGAATCCTGCAGGAGTACGGTTTCTGCATCATGGACAACCACAAGGAGAGGATCGGAAACTTCCGCATCGAGCCCCCAGGCCTCTTCCGAGGACGAGGCGATCATCCGAAGATGGGCATGCTGAAGCGTCGCATCAGACCTGAAGACATCATTATTAACTGTAGCAAGTGGGTAATCTCACCGCCACTGTACTTATTTCCATTTTACCGTTAGTTTTCATAATAGTATTATGTCTAGTTCTGACTTTTTACCACAAGGTGGCTCTGTCAAACCACTGTAGGAGATGTTAAGTGAAAGCACATTGTTGGAGTAGCGCATGAATTCTAAGGGTAAGGTGTTATACTGTATACCTCACATTCATTCTCCTATTCCTAACCCAACTCATTTTCTTTCCTTGCATCCTCCCTGCCATCTGCTAACTGCCATGTAGTACTGGATGTATTTATTTATGTATTTATTTATTTATATATACAGTGGGGATCTTTTTCTTCTTATCTCTATCATTCCATGCTCAGTGGCAGTGTGCTTGTCAGGGAGCAAGTTTATGGAAAGACTTACTTGTAGCATTCAGTTGCCATCACAGAGACATTACTAAAACCATGTATGTGCTGCTGCATGTGGTTTGTAGAGTATGGCAGATGTATCGCTGATATGCACTTGCACACATGCTGCCACTGTGTCAAAGATAGTCTTCCTGTTTGAGTGTGTGTGTGTGTGTGTGTGTGTGTGTGTGTGTGTGTGTGTGTGTGTGTGTGTAAACAATAACATGATCCTGGGAGGACATGTGGACCCCCACATTCTGGTCATATGGGGTTTTTACTTACAGTAACGTTTCTCTGTACACTTTTATCTCCTCATTGTCATGTTCCCTGTATAAACCTAATGTTAAGCTGGTCCATTAAGTTGGAAAAACAAATCTAATATTTTATTGAAGCAGATAGACGTTTCTGGTCTGTAAAACACTTTGTTTATTGTACCTTAGCAAATACAGTCACAGTCAAACTGCACCCAAAGAAATATAACAAGTAGTGATAAATACTGTGTAAATTATGCATAAAAGGAAAATTGTAAAACATGTTATGTACCTATTCATTCATAGGAAAACCTGCCTCTTTTTTTGTAGGGACTCCAAGCAACCTAAACCTCCCCCAGGGACAAAATGGAAGGAGGTTCGCCATGACAACAAGGTGACCTGGCTGGTGTCTTGGACAGAGAACATTCAGGGTTCCATCAAGTACATCATGTTGAATCCCAGCTCCAGGATCAAGGTACTGTCCCTGAGCTCAATCCTAACCAGTTTCTGAATTTTAATATTGTTCACATCCATCTGTTTCTCCGTTTATTTAACTGTTTGTGTGTGCAGGGGGAGAAGGACTGGCAGAAATATGAGACTGCTCGACGGTTGAAGAAGTGCGTGGATCGCATCCGTAACCAGTACAGAGAAGACTGGAAGTCAAAAGAGATGAGGATCAGACAGAGAGCTGTTGCTCTGTATTTCATAGATAAGGTGAGGAGAGATACAGTAAATGATTAAACACCTGAGGAAAAATCATTAGAAACACCGGCATATATTTGACCCCTTTCACACTGGACAGAAAGCCTACCTCGTCTTTAATGGGAATGGGTGCAGAGTCCGGTTACCCTTGATGTTACCTAGCAATGAAAAGCTGAAATGTACTTTTTTGATTATAATACAGACCACAAGAGCTTCCTTTATCCCACCTGGAGAAATATTGTTATACTCTCGTCATAACTGAATAAATCCTGACAAAAATGTTACACGTAAAGAACACGACTGTGCTGTGTTTCCCGTGTAGCTTGCGCTGAGGGCAGGTAACGAAAAGGAGGAAGGTGAGACTGCGGACACGGTAGGCTGCTGCTCGCTGCGAGTGGAGCACATCAAACTGTACCCCAAGATGGATGACCAGGAGTACGTGGTGGAGTTTGACTTCTTGGGCAAGGACTCCATCCGTTACTACAACAAGATTCCCGTGGAGAAGAGGGTAAGAGAGGGATGGGACAGTGAGGGGAGGAAAGCCCATCTTTAATGAGGTTTTATGAGGGTGGCGCTGGGTGTGTATTTGACAAATATGCGAGTTCGGTGTTAACGAGATAAGGAGTTGCTACGCTGAGGAGGATGTTTGCACAGACAGGTGATCAGGCACTAAAAGCCTTCCGTCAGCTCTCCCTCGGAGGGTGGTCTGTTTCCTGCTATTACCGGAGTGTACAGACACACAAAGACACATGCACCCAGACATGTTCGGTTTTCAGCTACAAGTTCTTCAACATGCCTGGACACCGTCTGTTTGGCTACACGTCCTCTCTGCATCACCCCTTAGACATAGAGGAATGTACAAGAGCCACATTAACCTATAATAAACTACCGGCACTTGTCACCGTGAGCAGAAATTTTATAGCACCCCCATCTGGCAGAAATGTGAGGGTCCATCCCTGAACACTCCAGTCCGAGGTGAGCTAATGCTAAATACGTACTTTCTGATTCCTTATCAGGTCTTTAAAAACCTTCAGCTCTTCCTGGAAAACAAGCAGCCTGAAGATGACCTCTTTGACAGACTGAATGTAAGAAACACACGAGAATATCAAACAGAACTGTTTACATTTCTAGTTGTATTGCCTGTGTCACCGTCTTATTTCCTCTTTCCCTCCTGTCTTTCTCGTTGTCCGTCTCCTGCAGACTTCGATTCTGAACAAGCACTTACAGGAGCTGATGGATGGCCTGACAGCTAAGGTCTTTCGTACCTACAATGCCTCCATCACCCTGCAGCAGCAACTCAAGGAGCTCTCCTGCTGTGAGTAACTGCAGCTTCAGTCAGTCACACACAACTCACCTGAATGACACTCAAATACTTTCTAAGCACCGTTAAAACTTTTCACTCTTTAATCACACTTTAAGGCTTCTCCACAATCTTACATTTACATTTTACATTTACATTACCATCATTTGTAATTGCTACATTTCCGGGCATTTAAACTTGAATCATAAGACATTTCACTGAAACAAACAGTGAAATTATTTAGAAACCATTTATTAAGCAATTCTTTATGGTAAAGCTGCAACCTGAGTTGATCATTCTTTGTAAATGCTTTTAAAATACTTTGTAGTTTATGTATAAACATTATTTAGATGGCCTTTATAAAGTTCCAACTGATGTTTATGAAACTTTACAATTGCTTCATAAATGGTTGATAAAGCATTCCATTGTTTGTTAACAGTGAAATAACTAACTATAAATTAACCATTTGTTAAAGATGATTCATATAAAAAGAAAACTGAGATCCATTAGATAAGTAAATACCTTTGAGGAATTTTAAAGTAAACAAATGAATCACATTCTCATTTTATTGATAATCCATCACATCAGTTATGCAGTGCATGTGAGTTTGTAACTAGTGGCTTATGTCCTGTGTTTGTTAGATATGAAGATGACGTGGCAAAAGGACCTATAGGAGTTTATATCTGTCTATTCTGATGTGGACCGATAATATAAAAAGAAATCTTGTTAAAGAATTCTGACTGCTCTGGCTCCTATCCCACAGCAGCTACAAAGGGCTTGGTTATAAAATATACAACATGGAACATATACAGTATCTGTGTTCTATAAAAATAACTTACAAGGAAAGACAATAAAGCAGAGCATCCATGTTAATAAAACTGAGCCAGTGTCCAGACAAATCAGATCATTAACAGGCAAGAGGGTATCAGCTTAGTTTACTGTAGCTTTAAGCGAGTAGCATTGTAGAAAAAGAGATGAAGGAGGATGGGCTTTGATTGAACCCTATAGATACATAATTAACACATACCAACTTTGGATGCCTCTACAGTCAGTTAATAACTATATTTTGAGCGATTTGTGTAATTACATTAATAACAGGTACCACACTAGTGATCTATTTGTACGGTACCTGGCCTCTGGTACAGGAATTTGCCTTTAAATGCAAAATTTGTCTCAATGATTTCAAATTTTTAAATCATTTTAAACTACTACTTCTCCTGTGTCGTTTTTGTGTCTCCAGCTGATGACAGCATCCCAGCTAAAGTCCTGTCATACAACCGAGCCAACCGGGCGGTGGCCATCCTCTGTAACCACCAGAGAGCTCCACCAAAAACATTTGAGAAGTCCATGCAAAACCTTCAGACCAAGGTAAACCCCTGTGTTCCACCATTCCTCAGTTGTATCTACCCTCCGCAAGCAGTTACGTCTCGGTGACTACTGAGAAAACTTTAATTATTTTGCCACTGTGAAAAGTTAAGATAAGATGCAGATTTTTCGTCATCACTCAGCTCGTGTTTGTTGTGTTTGCAGATCGACGAGAAACAGAATCAGCTGTCAGCAGCCAGGAAGCAGCTAAAGGCTGCCAAGGCTGATCATAAGGCTTCCCATGATGACAAAAGCAAAAAGTAAGATATCCAGAGTGCTGCTAACCAGTGCAAGAGACAGTTGAAGTTGTATCCCTTGCTTACTTCCTTAAACGACTTGGTGCCTGATGGGATGTAAGGCTGCAAAGTTTTAACTGTAGAGCATCCTAAACATCAACTTCATAATATATGAAGCCTCAATTTTTGAGTCAAACTGTATAATTCTTCCTCTCTAAGTGTCTCTGTGCCTCCCTCTTTGTGTTTTTGTGTCTTTCTCAGGACTGTGGAGGTGAAGCGTAAAGCTGTCCAAAGGATAGAGGAGCAGCTGATGAAGCTCCAGGTGCAGGCCACAGACAGAGAGGAGAACAAGCAGATTGCTCTTGGCACCTCCAAGCTCAACTACCTGGATCCACGTATCTCTGTCGCATGGTATTTATGTGTTAGCTTTTGTTAATCAGCTGCTAACTTATTGGATTACAGGTGTCACTACAAAAAAAGTTCCTTTAAATGAGTAAACCACCCACTGTTTAATAGGCCTCCTTTCTCTGGCTGGGTGGGTGCGCGGGGTGCATATCTACCTTGGTGACAGAAAGGCAGGAAATGCTCTTGCATTGTAGGAAAAGGAGCAGCACAAGCAAAAAAGCTAACGGCTGCAAAAGGAAAATAAGAGGAAGAAAAGCGTGTGAGCGCGAGGAACAATGGGGTTTGTTTCTGAAAGCCAGGGAGCGTCCCCAAACAGCGCTCCTTCCTCCATGTGGGAAGTCAATGAGGAGCTGTCTGTGGCTGAATGGAGGGCCAAGCCACAGAGAAGGGGAGCCACGGTCCGTCCTCCCTAACCCATGCCCCACAGCTATTTATGGAGAGCCTCCTCCTCAAACACAATGGATACAGGAATGCTCCATGTTTTGACCGATTGTAAGGCGTAAGGGATGGGGTCCCCTCTTGCAGGGTGGTGCATGGGAACCTGGTCTACACTGTAGTTATATGTGTGTACAGAGATGACAACATCGAGTCGAACCCAGTTGATTGTTGTCCTGGCTGATGTGTAATTCTGTCATGCAGAGAGTGAAGTAGGTTCCAGCGGTAAAGAAATATGAATATGTCAAATTAGTAACATTGATCAGTCACTAGCCACTAAGCTTGCCTCACGTATACTGTGGGTGGAGTGTGTCTCCTTTCCATGATATTGTATCTACTAAATATATCAAGTATATGCTTTCGCCGCCACAATGATTACACAAAAAGAATAGGAGGTTAACTGAAGAAGACAAAAACACTTTTTTTTAGAACTATCTCTTGGGTTTACATTTATAACATTAGATTTATTTATGTTTGTGTTATTCATAAGCAGTCCAACCTGAGCTGTTTCAATCCCCGCCTTTTTTCAGAAGCTTCCTCATACTTGTTCTCTATTGCATTCAACAGTCAACAGGACAGGTAATGTTTATTTTTAGCAATTCCTTGTAAAAGGTCTTTGATCATTTTTCTCATATGACTTCATTACAGACAAAAAAAGACTAATAGTGTTTAAAGATGCACTGTGTGGTTTGGGAAAAGAGAATAAATCTCTGAAAGTTAATATTTTAAAAGATTGATAAAGTAATAATACAAATTCAGAAATATTTATTTTTTCCCATAACTGAATACACAAGCCATCCCCTGAAGATAATAAGGTCCCCAGAACTGTGATTGAAGCTAAAAATGGTTGAAGAATGTGAAGATTTATTTTCTCTAGGATTAACATTTCTTCCCCAAATCTATGTAGTTCTCCTTTAATCCTAAATCAGACCACGTGTGCCTTAACATCTGAACCATTATCATGCAGGATTCATGGGCTCATGATTATAAATACTTTTTTCTCAGTTTAGTTCTTGCCTTTTGTTAAACTTCAAGTCAAAGAAATCACTTAAATCACTCGTTTTTTACCCAGAATGCCCACCTTTAAGTAATATGTACATGGTTGAGCCAATCTCTCCACTGCAGACATTTTGTCCTGTCATTGAAGGAAATGGCTCCGTTCTGTTCCAGTGTCCCAGAAAAATCACCACAGTGTGACTTTTTCAGTCAAAACAATAAAACGCAGTTGTGGTCAATAACAGTGATGAGTTAAATTCTTTTAAGTGGGTTAATTCCAGGGTCCTGGTATTGGTCATTTTTTTTCACCTGTGCTTTTGCTGCAAGGCCAGACAAGTCAAAATGTCCATCAGTTCGTTATAAAAAGCATTTAACGGGCAAAGTTCACTTAAGTGCCAACAACATCACTGTAAGGCACATGAGCAAGCGGATGAGCTCGGTCATCTTCTGTCGTTAACTGGTCGATCTTCTCTCCCCTCCAGGTGCAAGAAATGGGGCGTTCCCATTGAGAAGATCTATAACAAAACCCAGAGGGAGAAGTTTGCCTGGGCAATCGACATGGCTGAAAAGGACTACGAGTTTTAAACGCACTTAGTGTTTTACCTTTTCTACCCATGCCTCTGATTGTAACCATGGTCTTTAGTTGATGTCAAATGATTCCACTTTGTGGTTACTGCAGGGCTGTGAAGGAGGAAGTGTAGACTTTATCTGAGCTGTGACCACAGTTTAATAATCGTGCTGTATATATATGGATCGGTTTCGAGTATAGGAAAGTAACTCCTGAACCATTTCACCAAGCTGCCAAAGGGCATCTCTCTTCAAATAAAATCACAGTAGTGTGTATGTAGCTGCAGCTATCTGCCCGTGATCAAACAATGAACTATGAACACATTAGTATTATCTTTTGTCAGATACGACTTGTACTGAAATTTGTAAGCCATCAGACTTATTGAGAAATTCTATATTCTCATAGAATAATGAATTAATAAATGTTTGTGTGGGAGACTGCGAGGACCAACATGAGAGATAATGGGATGAATTTCAATTTGTGGGATTTTAGTGTGAAAGACAATAAAATGAGCCTGACAGACTGATGACAGTGTGGAGAATAGAAACCCTAGCACTATGCTCATATGATTATTAGCACACCGAATGTCATCTTTTATTCCCTTTCAGTTTGATTTTGCTGTTTATTTCAGGGATGTACATATTTTTGTCATTTTCAGTAACTATGATTCAGTGTTTTATAAAAACGTGTGCTGTATGCATTGTCAACAAAAAGCTCTTTATTGCTCATATGCAACTCGTGTGTGTCTTTTCCCACAGTTTTGCGATGAACAAGACGTAACATTCCTCTTGGTCACTTGAAACAGCCGAAGTCCCGCGTCATGTTTTGTGTGTCCGAGATAAGAAGAGACTGTTCCTTCAGTAAGAGGCGGGTTCTGAGAGGGATGTGGATTTTGCCAAAAAAGATCACAGAAGTCTATCATTGTAGTGTGCCGTTTTTTTGTATTGCTGTGATTAAGCAGAAAGTGTCCTCCTTGCATTGATTTCCAAAATGTGAATGGATATTCTAACTTCTGTCATTAATATTTCTTGCTATTTGATCATTTCTCACTGAGTGGTTGAATGCTTATTGTTTTGAGCTTTGTAGTTTCAGAATAAAACATCAACCTTGTCCCTTTTGTCCTCACTTTGTGCTTTTTTTGGTTTTGTTTTACTCATATGTTTGAAAAAGTGATTGAAAGAGCGAGGTGAGATGCAATCAACTGTTATTGGTCCAGTCAGGGTCATTGTTATTGGGTCATTATTCCTAATTATTCTTCTCAAAAACAATTACTTTGTCAGTATTGTTTCGTATTCTCACTTATATTTCCCCCCATTTGCTAACATGATCAAAGGTAATGAGATTACTACTCCAGAGAGAAGTGCAACAGTTGAATATTTAAGCCATGAGAACAACACTGAACAACGTGGGTTTCGACTGGTAAATCAGACATTGTGACGTGCAGTATTCGTCAGGGGGGAATACCTACTAAGTTACACGTTACTTAAGGAGTTTTGATACAGGTTATGTAACTTCTGTTGAAGAGAGAGCTAACTACAGGGTGAACTCGAGTCTGCTTCTTTAAGAGGCCGATAACAGGCGCTCCTGCTGGAGAGACGCGCTGCGTCAAGCTGGCGGAAGATAGACAAGATTACCGGAAGTGTGGCAATTGTTTCAAAAATAAATGCACACAGACTGACTGAAGAAGTCATCAATTACAGAGGCATGACAGAGCTGAGTTAAATTCTAACACAATGATTGATAAAGATTCTGAGATGCGGAAAACATTATCAATAGAAATGAATAAATAAATAGTGTGATGCATTTGTGGCAGGGTTGTTTTCTCATGATGTTGCCTTATATAAAAAAAAGAGAAAAAAAAAGAATTTTAATGAAGTACATTCTGTCATTTTTTTGTACTTAAGTAAAATTAGGGTACTTTCATATTCAGCTACTCCACTACATTTTGAAGGCAAATATCATGCTTTTAATTCCACTACATTTATTTGATAACTTTATATACACGCTTTGGAGATTGAATGCTGCGTCAAAGCCAATGTAGTGAAAAACAAATGAAAAAACAAAAAATAACATACGTCTAGCCTATAAATATAAGCATAATTTTATTCACCAATCAATAAGTTAATTTAATATCAAATGCTTCAAGACTTTTGCTCAGGTACTGTTTGTAGGCAATGTTGGACTTCTATAATACTGTAACAAGGAATGATGCACTTTGTGGAATGGTTGGAGGGGACAAAACACATTTGTCAATGAAATTGGCAGTGTTTCAAGTTTTTCCCTGCATTTTTTATTTGTACAATGTTGATGGCAAAATGTCAAAAAAATAATAATTACATGAAGGGTGTAAACTTGGGCTCAAACTTAGCCATTTGTGTCCCCTCTATGACAGATGTCAATTTCATCTCTTACCTTCTTACCTTTTTATTACATTGTCTATTGCAATATCACTGTTCATTGGCTGCTGTGACACAAAAATGTTCCCGTTTGCAGGACAGTTAAAGGGACTCGGATCCTGATTCTGACTCTGATGCAGGCGCCTTAGCACGACTTTTATTGTGAAGGGCCGCAGCGGAAGCCTGGTTCCACACACGGACCCGGTTGCTGCTGGCGGTCGGCTGGGGGGGGAAGGGCCTGCGCTCGCTGGGTTTGAGAGCAGACAAACTTGCGTAGTCTTACCACGGTCCTAGCAGTCTGCCTGCCTCTCTCTATGGACGACCGGAGGGGAAGAGAGGAAGCTGGGATTGTTGTCGTCGGGACCGCAGCGCCTTTCCAGGGCCTAGCGATGATTTAGTGACGGAAAAAGCGGTCTTGTCGGGGGCAGAATAAAAACACGGAGACGGACCCCGAACGACCGGAGCCCGGGAGGAGCGAGCAGCAGCAGCCTCAGAGAGATGTGCGGTCGGGCCGAGATTGCGGCGGTAGGTACAGCACAGCGAGCCCCTGCGACGTGTTGTTTTCCAGCTCGTTTTTGCAAGCACGGTAAAGGCGACAGAGAGGGGGAAGGAAGGGGACAGACTAGCTCCCGCTGCCCGGACTTTATCAGCTCTAAAAGCTGCCGTGATTCCTCCGGTTGGCCCAGCTAAACGCTAGCTCACACCGGCCCCGTCTCCACGCTGTGAAAATAGCCAGACGTTTCTTGTTATCCCCCCTCTGCTGCCATTCGCCAACACTTGTATTCCCAAATAACGTGATGTCTCCTGTATCCAAAAAGGAAACTTTCTTTTTTTTTCTCCCTCCCTCTGGGACGGACGGCAGCAGGTTACAGGCCTGTTGGTAGTTTTCCTTTTTCGCTCTTCTTAAATCAGCAGTCTAAAGTCAGATTAAAACCTCACCGCTGCTGGATTAAAGAGGTAGAAAATCATGTTGGAGTGAAAGTTATCCTGCGTGACCGGCTTAATCAACACGTCTCTCCTCACCGGGCTACTCATGTATTTACATCTACCAGAGAACTGCTCCTGGGAGGCTTGTTTCTGCTGCCACTCCACACCGAGAGCAACCTTCCACATATAGACAAATCAATAACTCCATGTATGAATTGTTATGTCTCGTGTGACACATGCAGTGCGTCTATTTTAACATGATTATGGCCATTAGAAAAATGGATTATAGCCACGTCATATGAGTTATATGTTGTTTTGTTGCCACAATATTTACTTTTGCTTCACTGTAGTTCTCGAGAGGAAATTCAAACCTAGAATTGTAGCATTTACCTTCTTAATGGGGTAATGATAAAAACTCGTGCATATTTGTTTTTATCCATGACTGAATACACAAGCTGTTCTGGGTGGAAACTAAAGTCCCCAGAACACTGTTTGAAGCTAGAGAGGTGGCAGGGTCCGCCACATATATACAAAGTAAAAACAGTATGAAATTGTGTCGTCCTTTTAAGGTTGGTTTGTTTTATTCAGTCATGAAAGCAAAGAGTTTATTTAGTCTGTTTAGGCATTTTTTTTTTTTTTTTTAATCAGTCAATGAAGGTTTTCTGTTCCGAAAACGTCTTCCCCAAAATTACGTAGAAAGTGCCATATGTAGTTTTGGGGAAAATGTCACTGCTGTTTTTCGGTTAGAATTTCACATATATGTGAAAATATCAGTCGGATAACGTTAAAAAACAAACTATTCGTATGTAGTGTGTATTTTAAAGGTGTAGTGTGTACTTTAAAGGTGTGCTGTGTAGTGTTGCTTTTTTTTTCTGTGTCTGAACAAACACTTCGTTTTCATAACTGAGTAAACTTGGACTGTACTCGTTTGTTTATGTGTGGCGGACCCTGCCACCGTTCCATCTTCAAGCAGTGTTCTGGGGACCTCATTTTCCTCCAAGAACAGCTTGTTTATGCGCTATGGAAAGAGTTTGTATCATTGCCTCGTCAGTTTTGTAAATATTAAAATTCTGAGTTTGAGTTGCTCTTTCAAAACTACAAAGTGCCCCTTTTTTAAGAGGAAAATGACAGTAATTGGAAAAACATTTTGAAGCCGGGGAAAAAAAAGTTTTAACCTCGCTGACGGCGTATCTAACGGCAAATAAACATGTTCTGGTAAAATTTGATTCTGACAGCAACAACCCCTCACTCCCATATAATGTGTGTACAATGTTGACACACAAGAAGTCCCTGGGGAATTGTTGTTTCACGGGTTTCCCCCTCTTCTCCTGCTGTAGGTATCCCTGTCTAGGCCTGGGCTGAGCAGATTGTTCTGAGAGGAAACGGACAACAAACAGGGGAAGTGAACATGGCTGGGACCTCGGGCTTCTTTTCCAACGGACCCGTTCCGTGGATGGACAACGACACGGAGATGAACAACCTGTACCGAGACCTGGAGCTGGGCACAGTACTGACACTGTTTTATTCTAAGAAGTCCCAGCGGCCAGAGAGACGGACATTTCAAGTCAAGCTGGAGACCAGGACTATTATCTGGACCCGGGGCACGGATAAAATAGAGGGAGAGAGTGAGTAGACACAAGCACAAACACTCATGCTAACAGAGGGCTGGTTGTAGGTGTATTTGTGTCCATGTCAGAACTGGTTGGTTTACATACAGGCATACTAAAATATGAAACATGTTGTCTCGGGTGCTTTAATGGCTCACAAAAGCCCATGTGACATGTAAACAGCTGGTGGCTGATGTCAGTTCGGATTGACAAAGTCACTTCCAGAACCTAAATACTGCGTATTAGTGACACAATTTAATGATGTTTTAAGGGAACTTCTGGTGGTCTCGGAAGATATTTACACACACGAAGATCGGGTAAAGCATGGACCGGTTATGTGGAAATTAACCTGAAACAGGAGGCATTTATTGATTATTCTACACAGATGATTAACAAGCCATACTCTGTCACCTAACTGTGAACATGGCCGCCTCCAAGACAGGAAGAGACAACATTCAATATAGAAAACGATAGCAGTAAAAAGAAAATCTCAGTGGCATCTCTCAATATCAATATTACATTACTGTTTATTTCATATCCGATTGGCCCCTGAAAGTTGCTTTTCTGTCCAAATAAGATTTACAGGATTCGGTTCATTCATGCGTTTGTTGCTGTGCGTCATTCAGAGACCTGACTTGCCCTTAAAGTCAGATGGATTGTTTTAATTCGTTGCATTGTGGCGGAGCAGGTGTGAGGACATAAATCACATCTGAGGTTGGACGACGAGAAGAAAGTACAATTCCTGAAATTCTTCAGCTGTATTAATAGGGATATGCTGAATTCTGGCAGGA
This sequence comes from Diplodus sargus, assembly GCA_903131615.1. Lineage (NCBI taxonomy): Eukaryota > Metazoa > Chordata > Actinopteri > Spariformes > Sparidae > Diplodus > Diplodus sargus. The sequence continues at coordinate 8,519,122 of CAEMYA010000044.1, read as the reverse complement.
AGCTGACATTCAGGTTAATCTTCAACAAAACAGCGTGTCTGGCTGAGGACACGCAGGCCTTCAGTGAGTCGTTAAGTCATCTCTCTCTCGGGTAGCAGGATGCCTTGTGCACAGCTGCACTCTGCTCCGGATGCAGCAAAAAGAGCACACTCACACACAAAAAAAGACAGTAGGCTTAGTTTTTTTTTTCTTCTCTTTAACACAACAGTATCACCGTCTCTACCATGAAGGGTTTCACACATGAGCTCATAGCTGCCACTTGATACTCTTGGTAAGGTGAAATCGGCCTATGCGGCTCATTAATGTACTGGAATAGAATATGAGGGGTTTTTACTGGAAGTGTGCGATCATTTGGGAACAATTTGGCTCGCTGTATTTACCCCATATCAATGGCAGGGAGAGAATGATGTCCATTAACTGTGGAAACAGCACTCTGGTTTGTTGCTAAATATAAAATGCTGACAAGCGTACCTTTTTGTCCCTCGATCAAAGTGCATCTTGCACATTTCCTCCCCCAGATTGATGCTTCTGTCGCATGAATTTGGCCTTTCTTGCCTATCCAAATGATCACATATATTTACATGATGCAATTAGATGTAGGTCTTGCTTGACAAAGAGGCAGGATGTGGTCTCGCAGAAGAAATGGCGGTAACAGACTGGTTAGAACTGCAGACGGGGCATGTCATGAACATAAAGATTCTGATTTCTGATGTTCTAGTACAGTTGGACTGTAGGTTAGTGTGTAGTTTGTTTTATTATGTGAGGGGGGGATGGATTTTGTTGCTAAACATTACTTATTATACTCAGTAAAACTCCAGATGAATCTCAAATCATCATCTGAATTTCTGGTTTCTGACAACTGATTACTCAAAACCAAGCGGCGTTAGCATTAATCAGGATCATCTGACACAATGACACACACTTTTTCTACTTAATCAACTTGGATGAACTCTTTGATGTTAAAATAAGTGAGCTGACAGACTTAACCACCTACATACATCACTGAATGAGCTAGTCACAGATTTCTGAGGGGGAGGGTTAGGATTAAGTTTGGTGCCTCCGGTCTTTCATGTTTACAAGCGTTGCTCAAAAGCACCGAAGACGGGGGCTTTAGGATGTAGGTTTCCTTTTCAAATGAAGACCACAGGAAACTGATAGATGGGTGGTACAAAATATCGATATGGCAGTGTATCACACCACTACGCGTTGCGAAACAATTACCAATACACTGATGCCAAATTTAGCTATTTTTGATAAATCAGGCAGGCACTCCGAACAGATGCCGCTCACAATTTGATCACCAGAGTCACTTCTTTATAACTTCCCGTGGTCTAAACTTAAATCGTCCAGATTCCTTTTCAGTATTTTGACTCCAGATCTGTTCTGCTGTCTGTCAGTTGGAATGATTGTAGACATGGACATGCTGCAGTCGCTTTTGTTTGTACATTGTTCATGTGAAATTCTTTGAAACTCACTCTCCCATGCAGTGAATTGACACAAAGTTCCTGCACTTTGCCCTTTTAAGGGATTTTTGCATCTATCAGTTGGACAGATATTATCATGTATCATTAGGTGATTGTCTTGAATGCATCGATTACTGCAGAATCGATGTATCGTGATGCTATTGTTGCTGTACAATACGTTCACCGTATTGTGACTGCTTTATGGCATGGTGACGCACACAAATACAGGCGACTGACCATTACCCACAAGCACTGAATGTGGGCAGTACAGGATGAACTCGGACTGCTGGTTTATAGTCTGTTACAGGAGGCCAACCACACGTGTCATAGGTTGTGGCTACGGCTTTACCTTTGCTTGCATAGCATTAAAGTGAACAGGGGTCAAACATTTGCCACTGTTGGTCACCCCCGACGCGTGACTGTTCCCTTATGATGGTATTTGGTGTTCAATGGAGTTTTACGTCCATACAATGTTGTGCCTTTGCTCAGTTGAATTGCCACAAAATATAGGCCTACTATCACTGGAGCTAAGCTGATTAATGAGCCAGGTCGCTATATTGGCAGATTTCAGCTGGTTGCAAGTATGTATCAGCACTGGTTTATGTGTTGTTGTTGTTGTTGTTGTTGTTCCTGTTTTTCTTCCTGATAATTGAAGATACTTAGTTTCAATCAATTATCAGGATATTGGCTACTTGTGCCATAATAAAAGATTTTCAGGTGTCCGGGACACTGCTGGGAAGTAGCAGGGTCCCATTTCTAATAAATACTTTTTGTGGTATTGGATTGGTGCATTGATTCCTGTACATTCAGATAACGATTCCAGCATTTTAGGCAGTATAGGATACATTTCCGATACAGATATAGGGACAGTATCCTTAATATCAGCTGGTAAGTGATAAGAAACTGCAGTACAGAAATGTCAAACTAGGTTTGAGGTCATTTAAAAACATTGTCTCCATTGTATAGTTTGTCCACTACAGATCAGACCTGGTTTTATCTACCTCAAAATGTTCCGCTGAGGATACTGGTCACAATTCTTTCAAAAATCCTGTTGGAGTTTTTTTTTAATAAAAGCTATCAGCTAATAAATCGTTATCTGATTTTATGAAAGGTGCGATGTTCAACTTTTTTTTTTACAGGCCTATAAACTGACTATAAACTGAGAGTGCTCTTGATACACAGAGTAGAAGTTTGCTAGAGCTAACGTTAGCTTTAGATGTACTTAGAGTACAGTACAGCAAGAGCAAAACAGACTTATATTTAGAGTTATGCTGGTGTGAGAATAAAAAAGAACAACAAAACTGATAAAATTATATCATTATCAGCCCCTAAATATAATGTATTGGTTTTGTTATAAATATCAAAATATATATTGATATGGCTCGTGTAAAATCATTTGATTTTTTTAATTTTTTTACAGCACAACTGTAAAAGGTGTGTATGTACGTAATGTATTGAGCACCTTAATAGCCTTCAATCTAACAGATGTTTGTGTCTGTGATAAGAAATGATCACACATCACGAGCATGATTGTGGTTCCCGGCTCACACGGAGTTCAACCTTGCAGAACTTACTCAACCAAGTGGTTAACACACAACTGTGACACCTTAACACCAAATCAACTTCGACAGGCAAGCCTTCAGATTACTCAGACTGCTCTGAGTAATAATGGCAGGCTACAACTGCTGTGGAACAGAGCTGCACATGCACACAGGTCTCCTGAGGTAATAGCCGATAGTTCTGATCATTTAGAGTTGATTGAATTTGACCTGAAAAGAAATCCTTAACTGCAGCTCCTCTGCTTTTCTCTGTTTTATATCATTTTAAGATGAATTTCTTCGGGCTGTGAGATACTCATCGAACAAAACAAGACATGTGAGGTTGTCACCTTGAACTCTGGGAAACTGGGATTGACATTTAACCCAATTGTCAGCTGTTATAGACTTAAATGATTAACTGAGAAAAAAAGTAACAGATCAGTCAAGAATGAAGACAATCTTTAGTTAATCTTGAATGGTGCATCCGGCCGGGGGAATGTGGTGTGTGTTCAGGTTGAGAGGTGTGTCACCGGTTATTAAAACAAGAGACTTTGTCCGCGTGTTATCAGTCATGACGGTGACTGAGCTCATATTGACCAGCAGTTGAACGTCATCAGCTGTGTCCTGGAAATTTTTTTTGAGAATAGTGAAGCATTCATGAGTTAGTTTCTGTTGTCTGTAAGTGAATTGTAGGTGGAATTGCCCGCACAGGTCTGTGTGGGAGGTCATCTGTCTGACCAGCTTTTTCCATACCACCCCGCAAAAGGACATGCACATGCTGCCGCAACCCAAACTGTCTGATGTCATTTGTAGCCTCCACACTGCTGCTTTTTTCAGCTACACACTAGGCCCTCGGCCAAGTTTATATATGACACATGTATTAACAAATTAGTGGGACACTATCCAGCAGGCAGCAACAAGGTTACACAATAAGATTCTGCTTTTAGATCGTTTACTCCTGTATGAAAACGCTGTTGTAAAAGATCAGGTCGTCGCTGTGGAACAAGTGCCGTTTCAAGCTGTTGACTGCGCCTGCTGTGTTTACGATGTGATGGAAAGGGGAACAGAATCCATATGATATAGATTCATGGCAGTTATTTGTCAGCGGGGAAAATCCTGTGTTTAACTTTATCCAACTTCATGTCAGTGGAGCTGGTATGACCAGCCGTTGTGTGAGTGCACGCTGAAACACCGTCAGTCTCTGGGCAGCACAGATGCTTTTATTTACTCTGTGGTCAAGCATGCACAATAATTATTAAGGGTAAAGGTTGACATTAGAACAGTCCATCACTTTACTAAGATGCACCGTTTAAACCCAGGAATAGGCGCTTACTCCCTATCACGATATAATGATGTCCAAAAGCTAAGACGATTTTTAGTCTCATAATGATAATGATAATGATAATGATATAATATTGATAAATTGTGCTTGAGCTAGATTTTTCCCCCAAAATGAACTTTTCAAATGTTTTGTCCTGTCTGACTTATAGTCCAAAACCCAAAGATATTTAGTTAAAGATCAGAAATGACAAAGAAGAGTACCATGACGTCACATTTTTTTGACTCCTTAAACTGAAGATATTAGGAGTTTGTGATAGAAATTACTTGCCAATTCATTGATTATCATTACAGTTGTCAGTTAATCTTCTGTTGATGGACTAATCGTTGCAGCTGTAAGTGTAAGGCACATCACAGCTGCAATATCCTCCCCAATAACTATAACATTACAGGGCCCCAGAGTGACTTTTGACACTGGTTGCACTGGTGCGCCTTTTTCATTTAGGTGCACACATCAATACATCTTTAATTTAATTTCTTAAAACGTTATTGTGAACAGTGCAGATGAATGTTTTTCTTCATCAAAATCAGAGCGCACACGGTATGAAATATTTTTATTGGCTTCTTTCTTTTAAGCAGACCTACTAATGGTAATTGTTGTAATGCATTTAAAGTGCGATGAGGGTTATTACATTGAACAGAGTGAGTAGTAGACATAGGTATTGATCTGTCCATTTGTGGCGTCACATATCAAACTGTCAGTTTCAAGACAGGCGGCATGAAATCCTCAGTCAGATTGATAATCTTGCGTACTTTATTTTGAACAAATAGTTACTGATTTAAATGAAAAGGTTTTATATGAGTTCCGTATTAGTTTTTTATTCGAGTAGGTTGATAATCAGGTTAGCCTTTATTGTCCCCTTTAGAAGAGATTTGTCTCTTCTAAAGGGGACACACAGACACACAGAGTTTCACAGAAAAACAAAAGTTTGAGCCCAGCCTTGGTGAGGAGTGGCAGAAGAAGTGTTGAAGGCAGGACGGACGGCTGGAGGAAGTGTGGGAGTGTGTTGCAGGATAGCTCCTCTCATCTCCTTTGGTAAGGTTACACCTCTGGCTATCTCTTTATTTCCTGCATCTGTCTGAGGCAGGCTCCAAATATTTTGACTCAAATGACTTCAAGTGTTGTCTGTAACAGATCAGCCTGTCACAGCCGCTCTTGCTCTCAGTGCAAGTAGTCTTGCTGGCCGTTCTGGCAGGCGGGGTAAACTGAGATATGATGTGTGATTAGAGAGCGCGGAGTGGTGAAAATTCTGCTTAAGAAGACGACACACGTTTTTTTTTTTTTTTTTTTT
>CAEMYA010000044.1:8493448-8513476 GCA_903131615.1 Diplodus sargus | reverse complement strand
TTTTGTCATGCTTGAGAAAAGAACATGCTCACCTATACGCAAGCACAGATGTGGTGTGTAGGCGACAAAAGCACAGGATGTGTGGTTCAGGGGCAGGAAGAGGAGCAGGAGCTGAAAGAAGTGTGTGTGTGCATCTTTGTGTGTGTGCGTGTGCGTGCGTGCATACTGTAGGTCTTTAGCTGCCACTAATACAACTCTGATAGGACCCTGTTGAGCTACTTTACAGCCTACACACTCGTAAAGCTTCTGACTGCTATTAATGGAGTTAAGACGAATTTGTATTGTGTTTTTAAAAATGTCTTTTAATGATCTCATTCCTAAAGATAAATGATGAAGCAATCTTGTATAAAATCCCACGCAGTCCTTTTTAGAAAAAAAAAAATCAGTCTAGTGTTCTGAACATTTACCGTATGTTTCTGTATACAGTCTATACTGGATTTGAGCTTGGCAGGCAGGGTTCTTGAGTGCTGTATCGCTTTTATGTTCCCAGTTTGATGCCCTTTTTACTATAAACTATTAACCCATTATAACCTTCTTAAAGTCACACAGTTGTCCATGCACAATATGTCTTCAATGTTTTTGAAACCTCTACTATACAGACCCGACCAGTTCCAATCACAAACAATCACGACTGACTCAAGGTCTTTTTTTGTTTTCAGATGACTATTTGGTGGTTTTGGTTGATCTCAGTGGTGAAAGGCAATCAAAGGTTAATTTTGGGTCAGTAACTTCATGGTCTTAAAATTTGGGGTCCGTATCTTACAAAGAGTGTAGATGTAGCAGGCCTTAACTTGAGATGTGGTTAAGGTCGTGGCCTCTGCTTCATTGTTTTATGTGGTCGCTCGGGGGGCTTGTAATACTCACTCAAGCCGTGTGTCGGTCGTTCTGCTTGAAGGTTAGCGCTGGATGAGAAGCCAAAAAACTGTTTCCTCTACGTTCATTCAGGAGTGGTGGACCGCGACAGCTAGATACAAACGGGAAATTGAACATTATAATCTAGATGACGAAACAAACGACAACAAAAGAAACACCAACAAGCGTCAGGCCCAGTATGTAGGAGAAGCCCTTTAATCATAAACTCACCAAAATTAATAATTTTAATGCTGCAAACCACTTATAGCACTAGAACCAACGCTAAGACCAGGGATGAATGTGGGACGAATAAAACACTTTAGACATCGTTGAAGCAAATTCATAATAATTGTTTTTGTGCTAACTAGTTGTGATGAGTGGTTTTATTAAGATCCTATTGAGTTATCTTTTTACAAAATGCTGTTGTTTGAATTAATATTTACAAGCAGAGTGGGACTAAACATGAGTAAGTTGGTTATTGATTTGCGACTGTCAGAAGGCTATTCATGTCTATAGCTTTGACTTTCCGCCACATCACCCAGCTCTACTGAGGACAACTTTAAACGTGCGAGGAAGTAACTGCTATGTCAAGTGTCTCTTCTTAACTGTTGTATGTGCGTCTGTGTCTCCAGTTGATATCCGAGAGATTAAGGAGATCCGTCCTGGACAGAAGTCCCGGGACTTTGAGCGCTATGTGGAGGACTCGGCTGCGCGGCTGGACCAGGCTCACTGCTTCGTCATCCTGTATGGCACTGAGTTTCGCCTTAAGTCACTCAGTCTGGCAGGTATGCACAGACACCAACTGCTGTGGTAATATGTCATATTACCATCCAACGTCCATCTGATGTGTCTCCAAATGTTCAACCATCTTTTAGTTTTTAATTGTTGCCCTTTGTATTGGTGGGACTTTTTGTGTTTCTAAGTAAAAACAGCTTGTGTTAATGAATACAAAAATAAAAAAAATAGATAGAAAAACGCTGCTCTTGGTTAAATGTTCAAAAGTTGATGAGGCTTTAACGCCACAAATGCCAATCATGATTGTATTTCCTAAAATCACAAATCACAGCTTTGACTCAAACTTTACAATCTGCACAGTGTGCACAACTATATATTTTGTCGTTTTTCATGATAAAATACTTCCTATAATTAATATGTTTAAGTTTAACAATATTAGTCAACCAAAACAAGCTAATTGAAGACTTTTTTCACTTATGTCTTTACAACTTCTTATTCAAAACAATGAATCAAGGTGATGATTGCTGGACTAATCAATAATGGGAGTAAAGCACAGGCTTTTATTTTTATTCTGTTTTTATCAACAATTCTGTTTTCCTCTGGATTTTGTTTGGTGTAAAAGCAACAGAAAAATAAAGTAATTGTCTGTGCTATACAACACATTATATCCTTAGACCTTTGACAAAGAAATGCAAAGAATCTGATGATATTTTGTCAAATATAGCAACGTCGGACGAGGAGATGACCATGTGGGTGAAGGGGTTAAACTGGCTTGTGGCTGACACGCTGAAGTCTCCGACACCGCTCCAAATAGAGAGGTAAACGATGCACATGTAGCTACACATCACACCCAAAGCTGAAACTATATGAGATGCTGTATAATGAGCTGCAACCAAATTATTAATTCTCTCTCCCTCTCTTTTTCCAGATGGTTACGCAAGCAGTTCTACGCCGTTGATCGTAACAGAGAAGACAGGTACGTCTGCTCGGTTGAAAGATACAAATGCTAGAGTTGATCAAATCATCCTCATAGGAAATAGGCAAAATTAGATAAGTCTTGATGGTTTGGCGCAGCAGTTGTGTATCCTTTCCCCCGGTGTAACATCCAGAACTATTAAGCCGAGCTACACGGGTTTGGTAGGTGTCAATGAGAGAGCTCTGTTTAGGTGTTGTGAAGGAACTAACCACTCAGCCGCACACCAGCACCTCTTCCTGCAGCAGGAAACAGACTGCAGAGGATGGAGGAGATGCACAGAGATGTTTGTCTGTTACATCCCTGACGAAAGCGCAGACCTTTGTTACGCCGTAGGGGTGTTGTCCTGCCTGGCCAAAATTCCAGGCCCGTCTAGTAAAAGTGAAGCCAAAAAAGACTTTGCTGAGCACGAGGGGCGTGCGTTTGCGGGGTTTCAGCTTGTCTGTAAATTTCAAAATAATGTCCCCACTACAACAGGATCTGCGTAATTGGCAGAAGTCTTTGCGTTTATCTTACGTGCATATCCATGTTTGTGTTTAATTTCTCAACAAAACTTGTGTATGTGTTTAGGATATCCTGTAAGGATCTGAAGAGCATGCTGAGCCAGGTCAACTACAGGGTGCCCAACATGAGGTTCCTCCGAGAGAAACTTCCGGTAACCTCCTCCTGCTTATCACAGACGGCACCCTCCCCCTCTTCCACTCCATCTCCCTGCCCACTTCCCTTTCAATATGAGAGGCTAAAGATTTACGATCATTCGTTAACGGTCCTTTTGCCTTTTTGTTTTCTAGGACTCGGAGATGAGGAACGGAGACGTGTCCTTCAGCCAGTTCGCCCAGCTCTATCGCAGCCTCATGTTCGATGCTCAGAAAAACGTAAGTGCACTCGCTTTATGTGCTCACAGATAGTTCTGTCCCAGCACTTTCATCCCCCCGCGCCTCATCTGATGCCCTGCCAAGGAAACTCTTCCTCCCCCCCATCTGTCTGTTCTCAAATGGCTCGGAGATCAATATGGACCAGTTAAAAACCCACCAAACCCCTCTGGTGGAGGCCATTAGGACACACACAACACTCAACACTCACTCAGATGAGGAGGCAGGCCGGCTGGGTGGGGTCAGATTAAATGGATGACCTCAGTGCCCCCCATGACTAACCACCCAGCCCCCTTACAGGATGTCTGTGTCCATCTACATGACTAGTACGGCACATACTGAAATTGCATTAATTAACTAAAATGTTCTCTTTTTGCCCGTTCTCTTAGATGGAGATCCCATTTCTTCAGAGGTAGGTCTCTCTCTCACACACATACACACACGCTCACACACATTGAATATCTGCAGCGTCACAGATGTGTGTTTACTGAAGTGAACCATCACTTTCTCTGCCAGGTTCATCGATAGACCAGAACAGAGGATCTCCCTCGACGACTTCAAGAGCTTCCTCCTGGAGTCTCAGAAGGTAATATCTCCGGGCCGTCTCACATCGAGTTCATCAAGTATTTGTTTCACGTGCACGCCCTGATGCGTCTGTGTCTGCATGTGAATCCAGGAAATGTGGGCCACAGACGGCAGCAAGGTTCAGGAGTTTATGTTCGCCTACCTGAAAGACCCCCTGAGAGAAGTGGAGCAGCCCTATTTCCACCAAGACGAGGTACACACACCTCTCCCACGCTCTTTTACCCCACTTTTTCTCAATCGTCCTCAAGCTCTTTTTCTGGGTTTTTTGCTCACTAACGGAAAAATGTAAACTTGCTTTTTGCCCGTGATGTTTTTCCGATGTCCCTCTGTGTTGCCAGTGTGGGTGGGAGATGCTCAGAAATTTACATGGATAGCCATGATCTGGGCCTAAAGCGCCTCCTCCCACGCACATAGAAAAGGTTATTGACTGTGGTGCCACGCGAGGTTTCTGCAGAAAGCGAAGGATGCTTTTTGTGGTCACCATAAAGTACTGAGAAGAGGAAGCTGATGCGAGCCAGCCTGTAAGACTTGGTACTGTGTTGCTGTGCCCCTCGGCTATGTTGTGTTAGACAGCAGATGCACAGGTCTTGGTCTACTGAGAATAACAACGAAACAATAAAAACTGTTAATAAGAACAATTGTTATTGTTGACCCAGATGGTCAGGACTGAGGATTCTTATAATATAGGTGGTCATTTGTCTTTTTTTGTTATCGGATCAGCACCGACCTTTTTCTGTATATACCAACCAAATGAAAATGCAAAAAAAACAAAAAAACAACAGTGCTGGATCCAAATATTCAACTTTTTCGGACAATCTTTTGATGGATGTATATCTGGTTTTCAATTTTGGGTATCAGATATTCATATTTTTGCTTGTTAGCTAAATGTAGGCAAATTGCAAAATAGATTCTCATAAATACAAACACACATAAAACACGCCAAATCGTTTGTCAAATGTCTTTTTATTCAATAACAACACTAGATACAACATATACTTAAGAAGAGAGAAATGTCTGGCTAGATGCTCAGCGCTACCTGCTCCCCCAGCCAAAGCTTTGAATATTCGCCATTGATTACTGCCAGGGCTCCGGAGCCCAAAGACTGTTATTCAGGAGAGCTGTACAGAAAAAAATACACATAATCTGTATTCTGTATGTGCAAAAAATCAATTTCAATTTGCGGTGCAACTTTATTGTGCTTAAAAGAGTTTTTGCCTCTACGTGTTGAGAGAACAGTGCTCAAACTGAGACACGTCATCACTTGTAATTATGGTGCAACATGATTTATTTAGAGGAGTTTTGGTGCAGACACAGGCCGAACGATCAGGGTGGTCTAAAGCTGGATCAGATCTTGGCAGTGCGCCCTGCAGGAGGCATTCTGAGCCTTTTCCAAGCAAAGAAATGTTTCTTCTATCACCTATTAAAGCCCTGTCAGTGCCTCCAGGTCTGAACTGCTTTGTATACTTGTTATTAGTACCAGCATTACTTTTTACAGTGCCAAATCAACATTGTTTTTTTCTGAAGAACTGGACTCTCTGGAAGTTTAAAGAAAGTTCTGCTTGAGGCTTTGGCGGACTCGCTGACTTGCCGAATTGTTGACTTAGACCGTCCTAGACACTTGTGGACTTAGCAGAAACAAATCCGTTAAGTCTGTAAATGTGTGTAAATTTGGCATCAGCCTCATTCTCATTCTCACTGCTCTCCTCTCTCTGCTGCGTAGCTCCTGACATACCTGTTCTCTAAAGAGAACACTGTCTGGGATTCATCCCTGGACCAGGTGTGTCCTGACAACATGAACAACCCCCTGTCCCACTATTGGATCTCCTCTTCGCACAACACGTAAGGATGGAGTTCATAGCTCTTATGTGTACACTTCTTTTAAGTTCAACCTGTTGTAATAAGGCCTTAGGAATGGTTAAAGTCTGGCATTGTCTCTTGAAAACCCTCTAACCAGTGAGGGCTTTTGAACTGACTTACTGACATCAGATAAGAGTGTATTATTTCACAATCATGTTCCAGAATGAGATCCAGGCGTGTATTTTGCAGGAAAATGTATTTTTTCCTGCCATTGAAAAGTGTGTGAAAAGCAGTTCAGATGATAACCTTCTGTGCTAGATGTGAAACAATACTCATTGGACCAGCGGAATGAAAACTTCCCATGCTGCTTTGATTAGGTTTGAATTGAGCGACTGAATGAGTAAGAAGTGTTTACTCCAGTCAACAAAAGAGCGAGAGGGCCCTTTTGAAACAGCAGTGTCAATGTGTGTGCGTGTGTTGCAACCCCTGACGTATGAATCCTTTCTGACTGACTGGTTGAATGCAAGTCTGTTTTTGTCTGCCTACCTTGACGTTACATGCTTATTTTTAGCTACCTGACGGGAGACCAGTTTTCCAGCGAGTCGTCTCTGGAGGCGTACGCTCGCTGTCTGAGGATGGGCTGCCGCTGTATTGAATGTGGGTAATCTCTCTCTCTCTCACACACACACACACACACACACACACACACACACACACACACACACACACACACACACACACACGCTACACGTTAACCCACATACAGTAAATCACCACCACTTGACTTCCAACCTCGTAATTAACTCTTCTCCCTTACAGTTCCACTTTGAATGCTGCCGCCACACCCTTACCCACACACACTGTTACACAACAGTGCTGTACACTGTATGGCCTTTACACCATACCCTTGTCGAGCAGGTTTCTCTGAATAGGACTGTCTTATAGTAGGTTAAAGGGTCGCTCTGCCTCATACAGAAGCAAACAAACATGACCTGCACAAGTTTAAAGGTCTTCGATAGTATCATGTCTACTTTCTCACAGTGCTGAGGAAGCTACTTTGAAAGCTGCCTGTTTCTGAATGGCGACAGGCGAGAGTGCTGCAGTTAAAAAAGGGATATTATTTTGGGGTATTTTATATAAGTAACTTGGTGTTTATTTTGCATCAAACAAAGACATACCTCTCTTAGCCCGGTAACTTCTGAAACGGCGTGTAACAAATTCTCATTTGTTAATAAAAAGCAAAAATTAATACTTATGATTAATGAACCCCTAACATATACTCCTGTTTTCCTCATTTCAGTGGCCTCAAATCATTTTATCTATCCGCAAAAAATGCCAATAAAGTAATTTAATACTTGAATCATTATGCAATGAATGTAGTTGAACTACCAGCAAGCTTCTGCAAAATGTTGTTAAACTACTAATCCAATGTCTTTGCCTGCATTTTGTTTGTTTGTGTTTACTTCCAGTGGACTGCTGGGATGGTCCAGACGGAATGCCAGTCATCTACCATGGACACACCCTCACCACAAAAATCAAGTTTTGTGATGTTTTGACTACCATCAAAGAGCATGCCTTCGTCACGTCTGAGTGAGTCTCCATGAGTGCAAGCCACTCGGTCTTCTTTTAATAGCTGTCGGTGGCGATGGTATTGTATGATGAGATGACAAAGATGGAGAAACTGAAACACAGATAAAGAAACAATGTGGAGAGACGGCAGCAGTGACATCATTGTAGAGTGTGAAAAATAAAGATAAGAACGTTGCACCTAAGCGCAGATAAGGAGAGAATTCCTGTGAAGTTCTAATCCGTGGTCCTCCTGCAGCTATCCCATCATCCTCTCCATCGAGGACCACTGCAGTATTGTGCAGCAGAGGAATATGGCCACTTACTTCAAGAAGGTGTTCGGAGACATGTTGCTGACCAAGGCGGTGGATATCGCAGCTGATGGCCTGCCCTCTCCCAACCAGCTCAAGAGGAAGATCCTTATCAAGGTCAGGAGCCTCCCGCTCAAAATGTTTGGCCTTTTTGTGCCAGAGTGAAAAGCATGAATGCGTTGTACGCAGCGTTTCTGACTGTCTGTCCTCCTCTCCCTTTACTGCTGCAGCATAAGAAGCTTGCAGAGGGCAGTGCATATGAGGAAGTGTCCACCTCCACTCCCTACTCAGAGAACGATATCAGCAACTCCATCAAAAATGGCATCCTGTACCTGGAAGACCCCATTAACCATGTAAGCATGTTCATCATAGTAAATGGATTCTGGATGCTGCTGAAATGTGATGCGCTGAAGATTAGCTTGTGTGTTGTCATTCTTCCTGAGTGCTCTGATTTTAGCTGTGATAAAGCAAAGACATCATCATCTTTGCTATTCCACATTCATTTTATAGCTGGGTCTTGACTTAATGACCTGCTTTTCTCTGTGTTTTTATTAGGATTTATTTCCTCTTGCCTTATTGGGCCACTCTTGTGCAACACATGGATCCTTTAAATATTTAATCTCACCATTTGAAGCAACCGTCTCTCTCTCTCTCTTTCCCTCCCAGGAGTGGTACCCTCATTTCTTTGTCCTGACCAGCACTAAAATCTACTACTCAGAGGAGACCTCCAGTAACCAGGGCAATGATGATGAGGAGGAGCACAGAGAGGTTAGTAGGCCTGATCTGCTGTCGATGCACATAAAGATGAGAATCCCTTGTCCTCATTTTGACTTTTATCTTGTAACAGCACCAGACACTGCACTTAATTTGTATGCAGTTTGATAAATACAGTGCTTTCTGTGTTGCAGAACATCCTGATTTCTTATTTAATGTATTTATTTTTTCTTTTCTTTGTTAAGAATCAACATAGACCATCATCTTTACATACATATTTGTAGAATGCAAACATTTTAGATAAGAGAATAAATCTTGATTCCTAATATTCAAAGACCTGAAAATGATCACGTCCGGAAAGTTTGGCAAATGGCTAATGGTAACAGTTCTTTTTTCAAAGGTAGAAATGGAGCTGCAAGATTAAAATTAAATAATAATGATATTACGATTGTTTATCAAAGGTACTGCGATTGTGATATAATGGGGAATGATCATTTTGCATCACAACTTTAATTGTCACTGAAAAAAAAGCTCTGATTTAGACATTGTGCTTGGCCATATTCTGAATTCGATAATATTTTGATTAATCGAGTCTTTATTTTCAGCATAATTTAGTGTTTCAAATGATACAAAAACATACAATCAAAGACCATATGAACTGCTGGTAAAATAAACAAAATGATGATAATATACATTGATTGCTGTGGGTGTAAGACAAATCTGTAAAATTGAACTTTCCAAGTAGATGTCGGACTCCCAACATCTCCCTCTGTTTTCAAATCCTCCAGGTGTCCAACGGTATGGACCAGCACGTGACAGAGAAATGGTTTCACGGGAAGCTGGGCGCAGGGCGGGACGGGCGGCAGATAGCCGAGAGGTTACTGTCCGAGTACTGCCTGGAGACCGGCGCTCCTGATGGGTCCTTCCTGGTCCGAGAGAGCGAGACATTTGTGGGAGACTACACACTGTCTTTCTGGTATGGATGGTGCATGTGATTTTGCATTCAGAGTATCTCCAGACTTTCTACACATGTAACAGCGTATCTGTAAAATAATATTGATCACTGATATCATTTTGTAATTTACAGTTTAATTCTCAATTTGTAGTTGGCAACAGAAGAGCATATCAGAGTAACAGGTTATTGTGATGATAATTCTAATAGATGCTTACTACACCGTTAAATTTCTTTGTTTCATGTCTTTAAATAAAACGTAAAAAAAAGTCAAACTGACATTCTCCTGGCAGCATATTACAGGAAATAATAACAGCTTTTTGGTATACGCAATTTGTGTCTACCAGAGATTTTAGACAAAAGTACAGAAAAGAGACATACTGTAGTTTAGCAGAGTACCTGGCACAAAAACATCCCATTAACACTCATCTGTTACACAACTATGATATACTGCCATGTTGCAGTGGTGGACTCTCCTGTGTGTCAGTAGAAAGTACTCACGCCGTTTGTTCTGTAGCACTAACTCATGCAAATGACAGTGACACGCTGTCAGATCAGTCAATGTCAATCACTCCATCATTGATTGAATGGGCTTGTTGTCACGGACTGAAGTGTAATCATTCATCTTCTGTCTGCTAATGTAAAGGCTCTGCATGAGTGGAGTTCCCTCAGAGCCAATCAATCTGTGTGTGTGATTTATGGAAATAATGCACGGATATATTGTGGGAAGTATGTTTGCGATTAACGACAGGTGTTTTGTTTTAGTTTTTTCAGAGAGAAAAACTGGTTGTTTGTTGTCTATTTGTGGACCGCTCACCTTTTTTTTTTAATTTTTTTTTTTTTTTTGTCGTTGTCTTATCCACCACTGCACCAGGCGTTCAGGGCGGGTGCAGCACTGTCGTATTCACTCTCGTCAGGAGGCGGGCAGCCCCAAGTTCTACCTGACGGACAACCTGGTGTTCGACACGCTCTTTGCTCTGATCAACCACTACCAGCAGGTGGCGCTGCGCTGCAATGAGTTTGAGATGAAGCTGACTGAGCCGGTGCCTCAGACCAACGCTCACGAGAGCAAAGAGTGAGTCTCAAGCAGCATTGAAAGAAATGTTTTTGAACTGATGATCTTGAGTGATGTACATTTGTTAGTGGGGTTTTTTTTTTGGGTCGAGGGGCACCACCTTGTTCACTAAACTGGAGATTTAGTGCTTGTCCGCAACTCTAAATAACATTTTATAGCTACAGCTTACATTGTAGCCTTGTGGCAGACTCCCTAATCTAGAATGAAGAATGGGCACAAAGTGACAAAGTGTCATCCCTACGATTACAAACCGTCTTTTTGTGTTGTTGTTCATCCCCAGGTGGTACCACGCCAACCTCTCCAGGAGCCATGCCGAGAACATGCTGATGAGAGTTCCTCGTGACGGGGCTTTTCTTGTGAGGAAGAGAGCGGAACCCAATTCATTTGCCATTTCCTTCAGGTAACTCGGTCCTATTGCCTATTTGTGTCTAACTTCTTTTTAATGTACAAGGATGAGTTAAGAGAAAAGCACCTAATGATCATATACGCAATTAAGTTTCTCAGCATAACTGATATTCAGACGAATACAAAGTCATTGATATCATGTCTGTGGTTTCCTCACAGGGCGGAGGGAAAGATAAAGCACTGCCGCGTGCAGCAGGAGGGTCAGACCGTGGTGCTGGGCACCTCGGAGTTCGACAGCCTGGTAGATCTCATCAGCTACTATGAGAAGCACCCTCTGTACCGCAAAATGAAACTGCGCTATCCCATCAATGAGGACACACTGGAGAAGATAGGCACTGCTGTGAGTACAACTTCACGATCGATGGCACTAGTTACTACTCTCTGGGTTAGATAATATCTAAATATAAAGTCTGTAGGTTGAGTGCAGCACTGTTAAAAGGCTTATAAACACATGACCTGTCGTCCAATAGGAGCCAGACTACGGGTCTCTGTACGAGGGCAGGAATCCTGGTTTTTACGTGGAGGCCAACCAGATGCCAACATTTAAGGTGAGTGTGTTTGTGTGAGGTTGCCTTCTGCACCTTTGGACCTGCAATACAGCGAGCACGGCGAACATCTGTGCCACCACCTTCTGTCTCGTCTTTTTCAGTGCACGGTGAGAGCCATGTACGAGTACAAAGCCCAGAGGGACGACGAGCTCTCCTTCACCAAGAACGCCATTATCTCTAATGTGGACAAACAGGAAGGAGGATGGTGAGTGACCACCTGCATAACATTAGATCAGGAAGTAGCTCTTAATTATCCATTTAGACAAATCTTATTTGTGCAGGTGGAGAAAATGAAGGCTCATGACAGGGCGACTATACAGGATGTTATAAGAGTATCGACCCAACGTTGGCGTCGGTTTAACACTACAGGGTTATAAATATTTACAAAACCACATCCCCCCTCTTTTCTCAACACGTCTTTCGTCACCTTTCTCTCAGGTGGAAGGGCGACTGTGGAGGGAAAAAGCAGCAGTGGTTTCCTGCGAACTACGTGGAGGAGATCAGTCCGTCGGCGGCGGAGCCTGACAGAACTGTGAGGGTCGAACTGCTACGGCTTCAAATTTGTATATTAAAAAAGTGAAATTGGGGCACCTGCACCCTCCACTGTGATAGAGACATATATGTATTGTGGATTATGGCTTTCCTAATCCTCCTTTTCTCTGTCAAGCAGGAGATGACAGAAAACAGCCCTCTGGGAGATCTGCTGAGAGGAAGCGTGGACGTGTCTTCCTGTCAGATTGGTGAGCGGCCCCTCCACTTCCTGTCCGACTCTGTGCTGCAGGACTGCGGGGCAGGCTGTCACCTTCCCACAGGGCACCCTCATTCTCGTCACATGCATCCACATGCTCTGGGCCCTCTTTAATTCGAACTGCAAAACTTGAAGCATCGGTCATCACTTTGTTTCCTGTCTTTTGTCCATTATCAGCCTCTGTTATTACCAGTTCACTTTGGTTTTAGGATTACTCTTTCCCCTCTCACAGCTCTGGATCTGTTATGTTATTGACATCCTCCAGTTTAGTCAATACACACCCATTAGTGTTGGCTCATGCTGTCATGCATTGTTGTGGCCTCTGCTAAACACAGTTAATACCTGAGCCTGCGACTTTGCCGTTGTGTGGCTCTTAGGCACCATCTTGTGGTCGTATGGGGAAGATCAAACTGTATCCTCCTGAACACTTTGTTCCAAGGCTTCCTTTACATTAATAGCCCCAGTTGAAGCCATTGTTTGAGTCGGGGCTGCTTTTGGTGTTCACGCCGTACCACTGCTCTAAGCCTGTTCGCCTCTGACCTTTTGTAAACAACACATCCAATCAGAGAAGTAGTTTTTCCAATTAATATTTTATCGTGAGACTGAAAGTCAAATTGTTAGATAAAATATCAGAATTATGAGGTTAAAGACAAAAAGTCAAAATTGTAAGTTAAAAGTCAACATCTGTCTCATATATATGATTTAGAATGGGAGTGTTCTTTTTAATCAAAACCAAGTTTTCATCAGTTTTTCTTTAACTGGTGGAAATCCATAAGGTTGAAGTCATTTAATGCAATTGAATAAGACATTTTTACATTTTGGATGCTGACATGTTCTGGTCAGTTAAAGTAAAACTTGTGTTTTTCCTCCTCTTTCCTATTTCTTCTGGCCCTTTCTAACCCTCCTCTTTATTTCTCTTGCAGTTCAGCGTCCTGAAGGGAAGGGCAGTCGGCCCCACGTCTTCTCCCTGGTGCCGAATGCCTCCATGCGGGCCGGCCCAGTGCTGGATGTCGCTGCCAACAACCAAGAAGAACTCAAGGAATGGATGTTCAAAATCCGTGAGGTCACCATGACCTCAGAGGCCAAGGTGAATACATTTATCCCACTGCTGACAGTAAACCAAGGCCAGGACTCATACCATGCTCATGCCAAATTGTTGGTTCAAAGGGCCAGTCATGACTTGTGTTAGCCCTATAATACCCATAACCTGTATTTAGGAAGTACTGACTGAGCGGTGAGCACATATGGTGTTTGTCTGGGATGCCATTCTGCAGACTCACACAGTTACACGTAGGAGAAGGCTTCAGGCTAGCATTAGTGTCAATTAATTCTGTGAAAATACAAACGGAGAAGTGATGCGTATGCTGTTGGTGCAGCTGTACCTAAAACTCTGTGTTCCTGTGCCCAGCTGGAGGAGGGGAAGATGATGGAGAGGAGGAAGAAGATTGCACTGGAATTGTCCGACCTGGTCATCTACTGTAGGCCTGTGCCGTTTGACGAAGACAGTAAGTTTGATACACAACAGAGGTTTGACTGATGACATACCTACCACATAATCCAAATAGGCACATGTCCAACATCAGAACAGGTAGGTCAGGTCTGTCTTCTCTCTCTGCCTCCTGTAGAGATCGGCACAGAGCGGGCCTGTTTCAGGGACATGTCATCCTTCCCTGAGACCAAGGCGGAGAAGTACGTCAACAAGATCAAGGGGAAGAAGTTCCTGCAGTACAATCGACTGCAGCTGTCCAGGATCTACCCCAGAGGCCAGAGACTAGACTCCTCCAACTACGACCCCCTGCCCATGTGGCTCTGCGGGTCCCAGCTGGTAGCGCTCAACTTCCAGACAGCAGGTATATGTCTATATTCTTGTCAGAGGAGAGAAGCAGCATGGCAGATAATCATTTTACTCTTCCTACCTCCTTATTTATTCATTTCTTTTAAATCATCCTCTTCCCTCCCCCTGTGCAGACAAGCCCATGCAGATGAACCAGGCTCTGTTCATGCTGAACGGACGGAGCGGCTACGTCCTTCAACCGCCCATCATGAGGGACGACACCTTTGATCCCTTCGACAGACACACGCTACGAGGCCTCGAACAAGTCACTCTAGTGATAGAGGTACAGTAACGTGAACAGATTGACTGTGAGAGGCCATAGAGGAGGGGTTTTCAAACTGTGAGCTGGCGCAGCTAAAGGATGAGACGTGAGGCAAAGACACTGCGTGAGGTGAAAGGGGAGCGACAGTGTTTTAAAAACAACAAAAGATGATTATTATAGTTTGTCATGCTGATTCGGCCTATTTATCAGCACAGTGAGCGACTGTGACACACAACGCGTGAAGGCCAATTAATGAACTTTAAAACCTTTTGCTCCTGATTGCTGTAATTTGTGTCGTTTATGTTTATGAGTTTTCTTCAGTATCTGGTGACAGTTGTCTGTACATTCATGGACAAAGAAATGCTGCTAATGGCTAATTCAAACAGCATTCATTCAGCATCAGCATCATAAGCTGCACAGCTAACAGTAGCTACAGTCATGGGTGTATACAAACTGTACAGTCAGCAGCAGTTAGCAGTTGCTCATGATGTGCTGCCCCTATTTGTTGGGAGTATAAATTTAAAGTAATTCTTTTGTATTGCCAAATTGCTAAAAGGTTAACACACTTATTTATGTTTTTTCCAAAACTTGGAGCATGATAAAACAAATAATAATTCAAAGAGGAACAAAGTATTGGGTCTTTGTCTGACTCCAGGCCTACAGTGTCTTTGACGACCTATGCTGTCCTGTGTTATTGATTATGTTCTGCAACAAGTGGATTGAGACGTGACCTGTTCCCTCTTCTTGTCCTCTGAAGGTTTTGGGCGCCCGGCACCTCCCCAAGCACGGCCGCGGCATCGTGTGTCCTCTGATCGAGATCGAGGTGTGCGGGGCGGAATATGACAGCGCGAAGCAGAAGACTGATTCAGAAGGTGAGTGAGCGCCGCTCTAATTTTAACAACGGGTGTGTCTGCCAGCAAAGTGATCCTCTGCCAAAGCCGAAGGAATGAGTAGTTACTGTTTACTGGATACGTTACCCTCATGTAATTTCCTGTCTGGTCCAAGAAAAACAGGAAGTCCTGCAAACAACTAAGCCATGTGTGGGAATACAAAGAGAAAACATTGGATATTGTTCTGGGCACAAGGTTTATTCTCTACTGTTAGCCAAAGAAGAAAAAAGACTTAGTTTGCTATTTACATTACAGTGGAGTTCCGTTTGTCCTTTCCAAACTAGTTTTATTCCCACAAACCCTTTTACAATCACATGCTTAGATTTTATTTATCCAGCGTCAATTCCAAATAACGAGTACATGTTTTTCTTGATGATCACGGGTTTGTATTTGTTGTAGTGTAATGCTGAAACTACATCAGTGGTGGACACATAGTTTATATTCCTAATCTTTCTCCCATCTTTTTTTTTTTTCTTTTTGTCTCCAGCTGATAATGGCCTGAACCCCACGTGGCCCCGAAAGCCGTTCCAGTTCACAGTGGGCAACTCTGCCTTTGCCTTCCTGCGCTTCGTGGTTTACGAGATTGACATGTTCAATGACCAAAACTTCCTGGCTCAGGCCACGTTCCCTATTCACAGCCTCAAGACAGGTACGCACAACAATGATGATGTGCTCAATAACATACCCTCTGTAGTTGGCCTAACATCGGTGCTGTAAAAGGTTTGTACCTCTGTTTCTGTGACACCAGGTTACCGGTCAGTACCCCTAAAGAACAGCTACAATGAGGATCTGGAGCTGGCTTCTCTCTTAGTCCACATGGACATCGTCAGAGGCAGGGTGAGCTGTTGTTCTCTTGGTCTTTCTTAAACCTGCTCCATGATGTAACCTGATGAATTGCCTGCTTGTCACTTAGTGGCTAAGTTGAATTATGGGTAATGTAGGCGCCATGTTTTGAACACTGTTGGACTCATTATGGACAGTTTGAAAACAAATGATCACAATAGACGCAGCAGAACCAGGGATATTGTCTTTTTCTTCCTACTCGTTCGTCTGTCTTTTCACAACCTGGTGCCTACATTACCCACAGTGCAACTCAGCCACTGAGTGACATCACTGAAGGCCATTGATCAAATTACATGCAGCTTCCTCTGGAGCCACAAAAGACTTTATACTACTTTTTTTCACTTATACAGCCTCACTCCTCTCGACCTGTAAACACACTTTGTATGATTGGTGGAGTTACCTTCTAATGCTAAGCTAAGCTAACCAACTGCTGAGCTTATATTTAACTGTAAAACCATGAACGCTTGAAACAGTTGAGGCGTCTGGAGCTGACCCTTTGGTGCTTTGTCCTCTCAGGGTGAGAACGGAGAAGTTCTGAGCCCGTTCCTCGCCGCTGGAGCCTCGCCACTGTTGGCGTCTGCCACAGCAGGGCGTGAACGTCTGGGGGAACTGAGCTCTGTGTCTTCGACTTCCTCCAACATGTCTCCTCTGCCCCAGTCGCCGGCCCAGGCCATGGCCTTCAGGGGGAGGGAGGGCTCCTTTGAGTCGCGCTACCAGTCGCCTCTGGACGACCTCAGGGTGTCCCAGGAGGCACTGATGGACCACATGGACCCGGCGAACAGAAGGTAAAGGTGTGGTGTGTTGGTTTTTCACGCCTGTGCAGTGAGTTTTGCAGCCGTAGAAGATTCCAGACATCCTCCTGTCTTTGTCTTTACCTCAGGATGCTGCGGAGGACCAACCGTGTTTAAGTCCAAGCCAATCAGGACGCATTTCTGTTGCAACCCACCCTCCCCCCCCTTTCCCCTCCTCACCCAGTCGCCTCTCCCCGTACTGATGATGTCACTGACTGCTGTGAACACTGTTTCCATGGAAACGCCCACCACCGCTTTGGCCTACATTTCAGGCAGCTCTCCCTCCCTCCATTCTCCAACCGCCCCCCTCCCTCTCCCTCCCTCTCTCTCTCTCCCTCCCTGCCGCCCAGCCTCCTCAACACTCGCCTGAAGAGACGGAGGGACTCTGACTTAAGAGGAGAGGTGGGAGGGGGGACAGCACTGAGAGGAAGCTGGCCGCTGCGGACAGGAAGAAGAAACGGACATTTATAGGAGAACAAAAACAAGGCTGAAAAAGTACCAGCTCTGGACTGGCGGTGTGCGGGGCGGGTGGTCCTCTCCTGTATCTTAGGTTAGTCTGGAGGCTCAGACGAGGGACAGAGAGAGTTATAAAAAGGTATCAGTTTGAAACTGTTTCCCAGTTAAGTTTCTTTGCTCTTCTCTATTTGGCGAATATGAATATATGTATTTATTCCTGCTGTGCTGTCGGCCAGAGAACAGCAGCAGCTGACCTGCTCTCAAAGAGCTCCTGTCTCCATGTTTTTAATTATTATAATTATTTAAACCTTTAAACATTCATAATGTGACTTTTCTTTTTTTTTTTTATGTATATGTGTAAAACACGAGGGCTCTCTACAGCTATTTTTAATGTCTCTCTCCTCTCTGCTTTGTGGAGGAAATTATGCGTCTCCAGTCTAACTCACACCCTAAACATATATAACAATATTTTTTTTTTCTTCTTTTTTTTGTTTCCGAAGGCGTTAGGAAGAAGTGTTGGAAGCAGTGAGAGAGCAGGCGGCATCATATGTTATGTCTGAATTTGCAATCACACGTTCACAAGCTTTTTTTTTTTAATGATTCTTTTAACTCACATTCCTAAAAACTGCGCATCATTCCATGTTCCTGCATTGCAGGCGCCTTTTACAAGCCAGTCTAACACATTCAAACTTCTGTCTCCCTCGACAGTCTTACTCCTCTGTAGGGGGTCTAACTCCACACTGTGTGATTAAGCAGGACCAGGGATACATGTTGACTTGAAATTGGTTGTATTCTGAGCGTGAGTGATGATTGTGTTCACTGTTGTCGCTTTTTACTTGTATCATCTACCAACATGTTTTTAACGTCACCACAGTAGTCAGTCAAGTGACGGGATACTGATTACCCTGCCATCGATTTTAAAAGCCTTTTTTCTTTTTTCATTTACAGGGAACATTGTGAATGTTTTAAATGTGTCGATGAACCAAACTGTAATGGAAATTAAGATTGTAATGCAGTTACATGATTGACTTTACAGGCATGTGTTTCCAGTGGCACTTAGTAGAGTGCATACCTCCGCCAAGGCCCAACAATCCCCTTGAATTAAATTGAGCCTTATCCAATATCAAAGACAACATTTTCAGATATGCTTGATCCGGATTTTTATTTGGATCCACAACAAATAGATACAAACCGACCAGGATTGTGTGTAATCCTGCCGACAAACAACACAAGAAAACAAAAATACACAGACAAAAAAAACCTCCTTGGCGGAGGTTATAATGGAATACTTCAGAAATGTGGTCATTTTTAATGACATGTAAGTATTTAATGCAATTTGTCCCCTTTATTCAGTGTTTATAATCAGTTTAGCATAACGACTCAAATAATAACAACTCTTTGTCTGCAGTAAATTTTGAAAACGCTACAGTTTTATTTCAGTGTTTGTGAGAAGTGTGTTTTAGTTCCAACAGATATGTTTCAAGCAGGTTTTCAGTCCTTGGCAAAGCATATTTCTTTTTGCCCACATTTGTACAACAGGAGTTCCCCATGTTTGAAAAGAAATCCTGTACTGTTGACTAAGTGAGAACGTGTGTGTCTGTTGCCATTGTAAAGAAAACCTCCGCGTTCTCTCTCTGTTGGTACTTTTTACCTGCATCACAAAGACACGAGGGACCTTCTGTGTTTGTGTTCTGGGGAGTTTCGTCACAGTCTCCGCTTCCCAGAAAGCCAGTGAGGATTTTACGTTACAGTGCCATGATATTCAGTTAACTTGCCACTGCCCATGAATTTATCTGTGATAAAAATGTGCAAAAATTGCAGACTTTGTGTAAACAACTGGCTGACAGAGTGAATGTCAAACGCTGCACGCCACGATTCATCATTCCCAACTTTTAGACTCTCATCCTGGCCTCCGCTCATTAATGTTCGTCTAACTTGGTAATTAAGACTTCTCTCGAGGTCAGCGTTGACGCTCATACATGTGCACAGAGTTCCCATTTCCTGCATTTGTGGTTTGAGAGCATGTTTTGGGAGGAGCGGGTTCAGTTGTAGCTGTGTTCCTGTAGATAATGGACAACAAAGGTGCCTGTGGGGGGGGTGGGGGGTGTAATAGAGGTCTGTGGCCTGGGCCTTCAGTGAGCACAGAGAGCTCGTATATAACCAGTGGTGTTATCTTTCCAAGTCTGTATCAGAAACAGTGTTTCCTCCGCTCGTATATGACGACTATATGATGTAAACTCAGTATTCTTGCTCAGTGCTCGACCACTGAGACACACTTAAAAGCCATATGGTATGATTTAAGTTAAGGTAAAAGCAGGGACGGGAGTGAATACTTGAGGTCTCGACTAAAATTTGTGTTATACTATACCCATACTAATCCCAAAGCTGCCCCCATGTTGTCGTCTTTGTTTTTTTTTCTCCTCCCGTGGTCGACGAATGGTCTTTGTGGAGAGCTCTCCTTCTAATGCTGCATTGCTCTCATTGCTCACCCGTCTGCTAATGTCTATATGTGCCTCCGTCTGTATACACATCACATTAAAGCCACATCATTCAGCTCCCCTGCCGGGCTTAAAGCACCTGCACAGCCGCGGTACACCCACACAGGCGCCGTCACTTACTTTGACTGATGGGACCTCCTCTCAGCACCGCGTGAGCATGTGTAAGACCGCGTTCGACCGGCACGTCCTTGACTCGACTGTTCAGTTTGTTGCACCTTTTTAATGGCGGAACAAGCCTGTAAAGAGGGTCTAATCAAGCAGATTAACTCAGAGCATCTATGTGGGTGTGCAGGGCCCTTAAGTGTCATTTGTCTTTTTTTT
>CAEMYA010000044.1:8465628-8493423 GCA_903131615.1 Diplodus sargus | reverse complement strand
TTTCTTCCAATCTTGTCTGTTTTATCACCGATGGTCTCATTTACAAACGCCTTTCTGTAACGTGCCTAAACTATGGAGAGGAAAAGTATTCATTTTAATTTTGCCTTTCATATGAAACATATTCAAGCCTGAAAAGTAAATAAAATACTTACTACTTTATACCACTTTGTCTTCTTTTTGCTGCATTTAAGTGTTGACTGGGGGAAAAAAAAAAATGGGCTTCCTTCAGATGCTGCACCACAGGAAGAGAGCACTTGAGCTTTGATCTCTAGACGTGATAAAAGCCGCCTGAGAGAAGGTTGACGCAACTGCTGCAGCTTTGAAATGATATTTTTGGTTACATTAGCAATTTTTTCCCCCCTTTTTTCTGACATTTTGTGCCATTATCAGAGGTAACAATAGAGAGGGATACAGAAAGACAATAATGGTCCTGTCGGATATTTCATAGACCAAATTATTGGATAAATAAAAATTGTATTTGATGGACGCCTGATACCATGAGGCTTTTTGTTGGCCCCAGTAGGGCCGGGTGATAGTCCTAAAGGATGAGTTCACCCAACAAATTTAAATTCAGGCTTTATCTACTCACCCCCATGCCAATGGAAAGACAAGTGAAGTTTTGGTTGTCCGCGCAATTTCTAGGGCTTCAAAGAAAAACGGCATTGCAGCATTCTCCCAAACAACTGAAGTAGATGGGGACTTAAAAAGTTAAACCAAAAAAGCATCCATACAGCTCGTCCAGTGCAATCCAATTATCTGGAAGCCCCAGAGATCCAAAATGTATTTTAAAAGATGCTACAGTGAAGAGGGTGTAAATCATGTCTTTTTAAATCACGCCTTTTCAAATGAATTTGGGATTTTGGGGCTTCAAGAGATACGGGTTATACTGGACCATCTGCATGGAGCCATTTATGTTTTGTTTTTTTCAGGTGGATTTTGAAGTTTTCAATCTAGTCCCCGTCTGCTTCAGTTGTTTAGCAACATCATTTTGCTGTGAAGCTCCAAAAATGTTTAGTGGACCCGAAGGAGGTGAGTAGATAATGAGTTATGTATAATTTCACCCAAAAATTAAACTTAACTTATATAATATTGCACTGTTTTTTAGGGGGTAACTAGATGTATTTTAATCTCCTCAAAAGCACTTCACAAATGGTATGACAGCAACAAAATCAAATGTGACAACGGTTTTCATCTGATACCTCACCATCAACATTATAGGAATGACTTTTGGTCTTTATACTCATTTACTTTAATAAGATATTAACTCAGAGATTTTTGATAAATACCCTCAGGAAAAGACAACACTTACTATGTTTCACAATATAACCACGTCTATGTATAGGATAATGTATAGACTCATATCAGCAGTGTTGTAAAAACGACCCAAAAGTTATACTTGAGTACAAGAGCTCGTTAAAATATTACTCAGTGAAAGTCACGTATACAAATAGAACTTGAGTAGAAGTTTTAAAGTGCCTTAAGTATTAAAAGCACAAATAATAGTAATACATATATTGCATGTATGTATATATTGTCAACTGTGCGGTGAGTGCAGCAGTACGTACTTTTGCATCACAGAAAGAAGGTCCTGGATTCGAGACCCTGCTGGGAGTTAGGGTTAGTTAAAAGTCCAATATTGATATATAATCCAGCCCTGGACAAAGTAATAATATAGTTTAAACTCAAAATCAGACAGACATGCCAACACCTGTAGGACCACCACCCTCCTGTTATCGTACACCATACGGAAGATGCCCAATGACACTCCAAGCCACAAATTTATTACATTCTGTTTATTCTGCAAATACCATCTGTAAAAATTATACATCAAGCCTAAGTATGGAACTCCAGGAAGTTCACAGTTCTTTTACAGTCAGATTTATTTAATAAGAAAGTCCCATAAAAACAAGATGCACGTACACGTCAGTGACGTAAAGAAGCACTTGATGCTACAACACAAACCAGATTCCATATAGTCTACGATATTGTGTCACCTTTTGTTGTTCAAACACAACAGGGTGCTTGCCTTCTTTGGATGACAGAACTGAACATTATGTACAGATAAGAAATAAAAAGTGAGTAGAAAAAAAAGAAAAAAAAACCTAAAGAGATCATCAGTGCTGTGTTTCACATAAGATGCTGAACAGCTGAGCTAGCACATTTAAAGTAAGCTGCGAGCATGAAGTCAAAGTGTATGAGTGCAAGTTGGTGGAAAAAAGGGGTTGTTTCGTTTACTTTAAGGCCTCGGCAAGCACCCTGTAGCAAAGAGCTGTGCAGTTTTCGTACCCCCAAAACAATCAATGAGTTGTTTCTGAACTCTCAGCTGAACCTGGTCTGAGGGTGTCCGGTCAATAAATGTCCAAACCAAACGCCCATCAACTCCTCATCAACAAATGCTGAGCTCTCCATCTTCTCCCTTTTTTTTCCCCTTTCCTCCTCCTTCTTCCTCCTTTTTTTTCACCCTTCCTTTCTCCAATCATAGCAGGCAGGTGGAACAAACATGGCCCTGCCCCTCCCCTCCTCCACCCCTGCACACTCTACTGGAACTTCCTTCTGAGAGGAAAATGGCCGACGGGAGAAGGTCTGTGCAGCGCAGGGGTGGCCACAATGGGAGGAGGAGGAGGTCAGAGAGTGGATGGATGGAGATGGAAAGTGAGAGTGAGAACGGGCGATAGTGGCTTTAGTGTCCGTTTCAGTTAGAGGGGGAGGTCATCCCTTCCTCTTGGGGTGTGCACGGGAAGGAGGGGGAGGGATGGGGGAGTATGGTTTCAAGGTCCATTTCCATCCAGTGATCCTGTTACAACCGCATCTGCCGCCTTTCCATCCAGGACCACCTGCGTTGTGAACTCACATCCTCTGACAAAAGGCCTCTTCAGTCGGTTCCTGTGGCAATGGAGACGGAGAAATTTAAAATGCATCACCCTGACAACAGGCTCCAAAAGTGTGAATTTCCTTCATGATTATACGCAGTGTACTGGTGTCAGACGTCTTTGTTCTCCTGCCACAACATGTCTGATTACTCATAACTGAGATCAATGTGCATTTTACCTTGGAGACAACTGTTACAGTTATGATTCATCTCTATTTACCAACATTTAAGAGCCAGATTTACAAATGAACAACTCACACTAATGCCTAAGTGGTAAAACAGAGAGCCACAGTCTTGTGCTTCCCAAACTCAGTTTTAATAAAATCTTCAGACGGTCTACAGACACATTATGTCTACTTTTTTTTTCTCTTTTAGCTTTCTTTACATTATATTACATGAGAGCGTGTTGTTAGACCGTTAACCACAGTGTTTGTACATACTCTATGAAGGAATTAATGTGTCTGACCTCGTCTGATTCATTATACTTGTGTAACAGACGGGCGTTGTACAGGATGAATTTAAATGAGACACATTACTGTTACTAGTTCTTGTAATTGCTGCCTGGAGAATGCCATTTCTAAGGCCATGAAGGATTTTTAGGCAATTCTCCTTCACATTCTCTTATTATGCATTGTATATATTTTTTTTTTGTACGTGGAAAACGTGAAACAAAAGCTGCAACAATTGGTCAATTAGTTGATCCAAAGAAAAATAATAAATTGTCAAATATTCTAATAATCAATTTAAGACATTTTTAGGTGAAAATCGCCGAATGTGTTCTGGTCCCAGCTGCTCAAAAGGGACAATTCTTTTTTTCTTTGTAACACTGTTCGAAAAAAATCTTTGGTGGGTCAATCAGCAATACAATTTATTGTTAGTTGCATCCCTTGTCTGCTTACACAAAAGTGTTTTACCCAAAGTTATCAGGGTGTCTACAGGCATCTGACGCTTTCATTTGATTGTTTGATCATTTCGTTTGCATTAAAGATGGATTTTTGGACCAATTCGCTTTTTGGTATTCAATCGTTGCAGGTGTAAGTGTAAAGGCAAGTTGCGCATATGTCATTTCTTGTACAGGAAGATTTAATGTAGCAATATGGTTATTAGAGTCGGTTAGGCTTATTATATCTTCCAAAAAGGTAAGTGGAAGTATTAAATAAAAGGAAAGTATCATATAGTCACATCCTGATCTGCTGCGGAAATCCGACCCAAGTCCCTCACAAAGAAATCTACAGTCCAGCATGAGTAACTTCAACAAATCGTCCACAGGCTTGTGAAGGCAACTGACAGAGTCGGGAAAGGTCTAACTTTTCAGGTCACGTTACCATCAGCTCAGATACGGCTGATAAAGTGATTATTGCATGTAAATAGCTACAAAATAGTTAAACAGAGCCCCTCCAAGGCCTCATGATTATACAATATAATTTGAGATATTTTTAAAAGGGCCCGCAGACACTGTGTGTGTATGCGTCACACTACAGACTACACACAAACATGAGGACTACCTTTAGTAGGATTCACAGTCTTGTCAGCATTGACCTCCTCCACTTCCGTTGTGACGCCGCACACCGACTGCTCCATTTTCTCCTCCGTCCCTCCTCCTGGCTGCGGCTCCAGAGGGGAGGATCCTGTTGTTTGTGGCTCAGCCGCTGCACCCGGTGCAACTGGTCCTGCCGCCTGAGCAGCAACGGTTTGTTCCATCTTGGGCAAAGACGCCTTGGTAGAGAACCAATATCGCACCAAGTCCGCTGATAAACCACTGGCCTCTGCCAATTCCTGCAACTGTGCAGGGAGAACAATCTGTGTTAGTTTCACACGTTAAAAAGGACAGGCGTGCAGAGGTTTGACCCAAAGGACAGCAAAACAAAAGCAAAAATCATACAGCTAACTGAAGGCTTGAAATGTAAATAAAATGGGGCAATTTGACTCAGGATAGAATAGTTATGTGCACCATAACACAAAACATTATTACTGTTTGTTTCTCATATCTTATATACTCACACATTTACACCTTATATATCACATTATCTATTTTTATCTATTTGATGTTTTTTTTTTTTTCCCTTCATGTGGTAATAATCTCATCATCCAGCACGGAAAGCTGCCAGAGAGACACTTGGATGCGTTAGGCAGAGTCAACAAAGAATGCTCATGTGGATATTAAATAAATAAATCAGATCAAGCCATAAAAAAGGAGATAATATCGCTCAGCTGTTACTCTAGTGTCACTTGGCAGTAAAAATCATAAATAACAATTAAACACCTTTTTCACAGCTCGCCAGATATACTGACCTCGATGTGCAGGCAGACAAATAATGTATCTATTAGGAATAAGCAGAGAAAATCTATTTACAGTGAAAAAGTAAGTGATTGTATTTAGTACGTCTATCTCCTTTATGTTATACATAATAAATGCTCATATTGCATCTTCTGGTTCACTTCCGCACGTCTCTTGTACTACTTTGCTGCTGTGACACTTTAATTTCCTAATATGGGATCAATTAAGATCATCTTATCTTACATACAGTAGATACTTAAGTCAATAACACTGGACAAATGTGCCCAATGAGAAAAACAACAACTTTAAACTTCTTAGATGAAAAATAAAGATCTGTGCTTCCTGTGATAGACACAAATCAACAAGTGTCACATGGAGAACAAAATGAACATAATAGCTGTAACATAACACATGTTTTGACCCAAGGACAGGCAGCATATCAGAAGCTTGAATAAACATTTTTCACTCAAGTGAGAGCGTGAATCTGAATCTTTGTGTTATTATAAGCAGCAAGGAGAAACTTTTGTTTTCTTTAAGTTACAGTAGGCAAACAATGGAGCTCTTTTGAGTCAAACAGGCTGACAGGAAAATCCTCAGGCACTTTAAATCCTGAATATAATAAAAACCTTTCATTTTATGCAGCTGCATTAGAAATTCTGATGAAAACTCTGATAAAATTGTTCCAGGGTACAGGTGCTGTTAAGCTATTCATGACCCAGCACACAATCCTTGAAGCAATAATTGTGAGGGAAACATACCAAAGTGCATGCAGCCTAATTCTTACACAAACTAGATGAAATATTCTATTTTAATCTGCCTTTGTGCAACTGTTAGTATTACAATAAAACTTGAAACATCAACAAAATATAGCCACCAAAACAGATACTTTGCAGTGGAGAAATAAAATGATTCATGGAAAACACACCATCCTGCTGCCCCTGATACAAACAGATACTAAATATTAAAACTTAAAATGTAATGCTTTTCGTAGCATCTGTGCAGGTGCACAGTCATGCATGTAATCCCACAAAATGAAAAACTACAATCGTATCTCAAAACCTTAAAAAATTCAGTGTCAATGTAAAGAAGAGACACCTTTTGGAGTGAATCGTTTCCTTAGATAGGAGTAGGAGTACATTTTCTGTTGCATAGCAATTAGTTAACCAGAACTGCTATTTATTAATTAAGATCATTTTGATGTACATTGCAGAACTGGAGATAGTGGCTATGAAGATGTCGGCCTTCTCTCGATTATATTGAAATTAGATGGCACATCAGATGGCATCCACAGCCATAGCTGTGAGCTGTTTCATGCAGGAGTTATTTCTCTTCTATTGAACTACACTACCGCAGAATGAGGCAAGCATCTCGTCAAGGACAAATGGCTCATGCTGGAAATGTAAACATTAGCGTCATCCTGTTGTGCTGTTACGCTAGCTCCTATAGTTAGCTTCTTAAAATAGCTTCTCTTTCATGAGAAGATGCACGCTTCCTCTCGCTTCTATGCAGTGATCTGCAGCTGCTTCTCAGGTTTCAGTTAAGAAATGTGCGAATATTGCTTTATGTCTTAAATACCTGTGAGTCGTCCAGCCTGCCGTGGCTGTCGAGGTGGGTTTGGAGGATCTGGGAGTTCCCCTTTTTGAGGTCCTCTTCCAGGGCCATGTTCTGGTGCTCCTCCAGCCACTTGAGCTGGCTGTTCTTCTGCATATAACGGCAGTCCCCGAACCAGCGCACTACCTCAGGTCTGGGCAGTCCCGTAGCTGTGATGAGTTCATCATACTGAGTAGCGCTGGGCCACTGGGTGCGGGCATAAACTTGTTTGAGCAATTGCAGCTGCTCAACTGTCTTCTTACCCCGGATGGCTGTGGGTTTAGGAGAGTGGGATGGTTTGGGTGTTGGGGTGGAGGATTGGGTTGGTTTAGGGGTGGATGATTGGGGTGGTTTAGCGGTGGAGGATTGGGTTGGTTTAGGGGTGGAGGATTGGGGTGGTTTAGCGGTGGAGGATTGGGTTGGTTTAGGGGTGGAGGACTGGGTTGGTTTAGGGGTGGTGGATTGGGGTGGTTTAGGGGTGGAGGATTGGGGTGGTTTAGGGGTGGAGCCTGGGGAGGATGTAGATGTGCTGCTCGATTGAAGCGGTAAATTGAGGCTATCCAACCCTTCACCCTCTGCTTTCCCATTGGCCTCTGTCACCTTCAGCATCTTCAGATTTATTTTAATAGGGTTGACTTTTAGTTCTCCTGAACTGTCCTCTTTCTTTCTCTCTTCCCCATCGAACTCCATCTCCTCATCCTCCTCTCGCAATGTCCGTTCTGCCTCCTCTTTCTTTTTCTCAGCTGCCATTCTCTTCCTCCTGTCAGCAAACCAGCCGTGGATCTCCCTTCTCGTCATCTTGGTCTCAGATCGTAGTCTGTCCACTTCTTCTCCTTGCGGGTCAGGGTCCAGAGCAAAACTGGCCTCGAGAGCTTTCACCTAAACACAAGACAGGAATACAAGGAAGAAGTGAGTAGAACTAAATAGATTATTTGATTTATCGACTGGTCAATCAACAAGAAATACTAATCAGTAACTAGGGCTGGTTGATATAGCCTGAAAATAATATTGAGGTATTTTATAGTTTATAGTTATAGACTAGTAGCACTATTATTATTAAAATAATTAGGTTTTTGATGTATAATCATCAGTAATGTGGATATAATGACTACGAGGATACAGGCAATGTATTAGAACAAGTTCAAATATGATTAATATCATGAAGTTAAAAAATGACATCATTTCACTTTATAAAGGACATACAAAATCTGGGACATCATACAGTCTCATGCCACAATAATGATAAAACATCAATGTATTGCATCAGCAGCAGATTTGATTTTTGAACATAAACTGAAGTCAAACATCAAGCAAAAATGGGAAATGGGCTCTGGTTCCAGCTTCTCTGATGGGTGGATTTACTGCTTTTCTCTGTTCTACATCATTGTAAACTAGTTATATTTGGGTTCAATGCTGCTGGTCAGACAAAACGGCATTTGGAAGTAAATAAGGACATTTATCACTGATTAAATTTTTTTTTTATAGAGTCAACAATTGACTGATTTAAAGCGTACAACACCAATTTAGCGCTTAGCTCCCCTAACACTGTTGCCCTCAAAATCAATACTAGAGCTTGACCGATATATACGTAGGTCAACTATCCCAAATATATTGGTATCGGCTTATGTGTTGAATTATTAAACTAAAATATCCTACCTACCAAGTGTTTTGTAACCACATTTGAGAGATCATGGATAACTGATTAATCACATTGAAAACAGGCATGATACGGCCACATCTAATGTAAAAGTAACGGCAGAGTCTCACCTGATGCGGCTCTCTCTCCTTGTAGCGGATAGCTGTGAAATCAGGAGAAGGGGGTCTGGGGAGTCGACGGGAAGGTGTGGTAGGAGAGGTGGGAGTCTGTGATGCTGTTGGGCTGACGGGTGCAGAGCTGTGCTGGGGTGTTTTTGCACCAGAGCTGCTGCTATTCTCAGATAAATCAACAGGTTGGGCACAGCCAGATGAGCCGCTCCCTGGCGTACTAGAACCACTCCCTGCTCCCGCTGTAGACTTACTACTCTGTCCACCTGTACTGGAGCGTGAACCTTTGAGGTTGCGAAAGTGGTAGCGCCGGTCGCTGAACCACTTACGAACTTCTCGCACAGTCAGCCCGGTTAGAGAGATTAGTCGATCAACCTCCTCCTGGTCCGGAAACTGGCAGACCACAAAACTGTCCTTGAGAGCGTTGAGCTGCCCTTGCGACTTCTTGCCCTTATAGAAGTTTGGGTCCAGGAATGCGTTGACAGGTGTCTGCGAGCCAGGAGCAGGGGAAGAAGACTTTGAGGCAGGGGAAGACGCCTCCTCCATTTTGATGGTTGGAGAGTCACTGGTGGTGGACTCGACATCAGTTGTGCTTGTGCTGGTTGGGTTGTTTTTGTTGCTGCTACCGTTGGTACCTTTGCTCTTCTGTCCGTTGCTGCCTGTTTTGCTGTTATTGTTACTAGATTTAGTGTCTGTGTTGTTTTTGCTTTCTTTGTTGTCACTCTGCACACTGCTGGTGTTGTTGGCTTTGCTGATATCAGTGTTCTTAGCATTTGCATGGCTGGTAACGAAACTATTGCTTTTGTCATTGCTGTCCGCATTAGCACTGCTGTGTTTACCATTGACACTGCTCGCCTTGGCATAATTATGATTACTGCTTCCTAGACTAAGGTTGATGACACTAGCTTCACTGCTAGTAATAATACTGCCAGTGCCTCCTCCCCCAATCCGACTACTACTATTGCTGATGATGTTGCTCCCAGTAATGCTGCTGCCAACTGTCCCCACCACCATGCTAATACCTTTATCTGCCACCAGGGCTGCAGCAGGTCGGGCCTGCATCATGGGGCGTGCTGCTGCCTGTGGCTTTGGTGTGACGGCTAGGGCCACTGGAGCACTGCTAACCTGGATACCGTTTGCCACCACAGGCTGTGTTACAATCACCCCTCCTTGGCTCACAAGAGAGCCCTGCAGGAATTGAGGGATCCCAGTAGCCCCCAGTGAGGCAGGCAGGACTGTGATTGTGTGATGGGCAGGGCTACGGTGCCTCTGGGCCTGGTTCTGTGAACTAGAGGGTGCAGTCTGGATGATGGTGTTGAACATCTTCCTCCTGGCTTCCTCAATCTCCTCCGGTGACCAGCTGATGCCCTGTTTAAGTCTCTGGGCTGTGAACCAGATCTTGATCTGCTCTTCGGGGAACTTTGTGACCACGGTCAGGTAGCAGAGCTCAGCCTTCGTGGGGTATGGGAACTTACTGAAGGAAGTCTTTAAGAAGGAAGAAGAGTCCATGGAGGCACTGTAGGTAGGGATGCTGCTTAGAGGAATCATCACCTGGGAAGGAAAAATTTGAGAGCGGTTAGAGAGATTATTACTTCATTTAATATCTGATTACCTTTATGACACTGGGACACACAAAATAACGTAAAACAAATTACCTTGGGGAGATTTTTTGAGGAAGAAGATGAGGAATTGGAGGAAATATTTGGGGAGGCTGTAATTGGTGCAGATTGATGAAGGCTTTTGCTTTGAACAACTGATACCACCTGTGGAGATAATTTAGAAGTCAAATCAAAACAGACTTTTCAAAAACAACTAAATTCGGAGAGAGAAAAAGCTACCACCAACCTGTGTGATTGGAGTCTTCAGCATTGGTAATGATCCAGAACCATTCACAATCTGGATCCCTGGGGGCAGAGTGACCTTGGTCGTTCCATTGTGGACAATAGTGGGAACATGGGTGACTGTCACCGCAGTAGTCTCTTTTCTCTCAGTCTCTCTAGAGGCAGATATAGTGTGTGGCTCTGAAGGACCATCGTCAGAGACTGGATGAGAGACTACTATCCGTTTCGGTTCAGATTTGCCCTTCAGCATCCTCATAATTGGGGTTTTGGTGATAGAAATCTCGCTATCCTTCCCTGTCTCTGCCCCAGTCACCATATTCTGCTCCACCACTACTCTCCTGTCCCTCTTCTTCAGCTGCAGAGTCGTGTTCAATGTGCTGGGGTGAACCCTGGCATTATGCAGGGCCAGCCCCTCAAACTTGGGCGCGGAAACCCCACAGCTCACACAAAAGAAGCTGGGGTCTGCACGGAAGTCTGGGTGCCCAGAGTACACGTGATCCAAGAACAAGTTAAGGTCATGTGTTTCAAAGTTACAAGGCTTACAGGTGTATGTGCCCGTACCATCTTTGACAGCGTCCCCTGCCTCTGGTTTGGAAGACTCTCCAGGGTCAAAGGGGCTATGTCCGCTAGAAATCCTTGATTGATGCAGAAGAACAGGAGAGTCCCGTTCAGCCTCCTCTACTGGACGTATGATCTTGCTGGGGATCATACAAGGCGTAGTAGACTTCCTCTTGCTCGCCATTGTGTGACCACAGGGTGGGGAGGGTCAGTCAAATGGCTGAGAACGGGGTGTGAGTGAGAATATGGGTCGTCCTCTGGTTGACTATAGACCAGGCATGGGGGAAGGAGGACAATGGGACGTGTCCATAGGTCCGCTTGTAGTTCCTACTGCAACTTCAAGGGAAAACCTGGAAACGAGAGAGGGGGAACATGTTTTAGTTCAGTAGTTCAAGCCTGATAGATTTGGTTAGTGGCACAAACTCCTGAAAGTCAAGGGAAGAGACGGGAGGGAGGAAGCAGATTGGAAGATGAAAAAGGATGGGATATCTTACGCTACTCAGAACAAGCCGGTTTCCTCTCAGCTGGACGAAAATCGTGCATAGCTGGATGCTTCCAGGTGATTATCAACAGGGTTTTGGAAAACAATCAGCTGAAGCCTTTAAAATCAGGCATTGCTCCTGAATCTTTAATTTAAAAAAAAAGAAAAAAATCTCCTGCCCAATGAAACTCAAGGCTATCTCTTTTATGATGGTTTTCAAACAAGCCCAGTCTGCTTCTGCACTGGAGGCTTTTGGGGAGAGCTCCTGTCCTACCCCTTTCTTTCCCCTCCCCCACACAACTCTCTCTCACTTCCCCTCGTTCAGACACACCCCCACGGGGAAAGCACATTCTGTGTTTTCTTTCTCATCCAGAGCCTCTGTAGCTTCACTGGACACCTTTACAAAGATTGCCACAGAGGGGAACTCGTGAACGTTTGCTTAACACATGGGCTACTTGACGAGATTTTGTGCAAGTGGGTGCTTCAAAAGCTTAGCTGGAAAAATGGCGTTGTCGGCCAACAGATGCAAATGCACAGACGGGCATGAGAATATGAATATTCACATTTGGACTTCACCTCTAGATTCCTTGACTCTATACAAAATGGCGAAGCTTCCTGTGGAGGAGTTTCCCCCTCCCTCTGCCCTCTGCTCCCTCCTTGTAGTGATGCAGTATTGGAGGACAGCTCTAGGGCAATTACTCTCCCAATCACTCTGCACTGACATGACACCTCACGCACGGAACAGCGAGAGCTCACAAAAGTTCAACGGCTCAAAGAAGCCCAACAGGAAAACCTTAAAAACCTTTCAAAAGTATGAGTCCCTCCCTATGCAAAGATACTCAAATGCAGATTTTCTTGTAGGGTTAGAATAAAATAATCCTTCCCTTGTTATGCACTAAGACCAGCCCCATACAAACCTTTTCTGGGACTTGTTTCAGACCTCTTTGTGCATGAGAGCTGCTGCCGCATTGCCAGCTCTGTCAGGTGTGCAGTGTTCAATAAACCGTCCGCTTTTCCACTGAAATATAACTTGTTCGATGGCAAAGCCTCTCTCAAGCTTTTACCTACAAACGCACTCGCACACAGCCTTGCTTTGCACCAGAAAGGTCATGGTACATTAGCTCAAAGCCAAGTTAACCCTCACAGGACTGGGGTGTGTGACAAATGGCTTTTCACACACACTATCTGAGCGAAAGAACACAGAGATCACTTTCCTGTATTCAAAAGCCTGCAACCACAGTTTCAGTATGAGGCGATGCAAAACTTTGAGGTAACTTAATGTGCAGCATTACTACACACTTTTGTCTTCACTGGAGTCGCATCAAATTAGTTATTGAGAAGGCTACACCTCTATTTGGATCAGAGTGTGAGGGGTTAACAGGCAAGTGAAGTTTGCTACTGTGCAGGGAACGTGATGCCCATCGTTCCCCTGTGCACCCCCCAGAGAGAGTAACTGCCCTTCTCTTGGGCTGTTGTGTGCACCCCTCCTACTCCCCTGCCATTCAGTTCTGCATCAGGGGGCACCGCTCTGCCAAGGCAGGCTGGTCACATGACCAACACAAAGGCTTATGGGTGGGCAAGCCTCAGCCATCCATCACGTGTTTCTGCTGGGTGTGGGTGGGCAGGCAAGAGGAGAGGAGAAGAGAGGAGAGGAGAGGAGATGTGAGAACGAACGGGAGAGGCTGGTGGGGGATGGGCAGCCAGTTTGGGGTGAAGGAGGGGTGTTAACTGTCGTGGAGGAAGCACTGAGGTGTTTCAGTGAGGAATTTTTTCCTCCGATACCCCCCCTCCAGTCGGCCAACACCACCCCACCCTGCTAACCCCCGCTCTTCAACACCCCCTTCTTGCTCCAAACTACAATCACACAGTCCTTCCCTCCTCCTCCTCCTCCTCCTCCTCCCTCCCTCCCTTCCTCGCTGCACTGCACAAGCAAGCCTGGAATGTTCCAACCCGAGCTCTTCAGCCAGTGGACATAACCTGAAGTTCATCTACAGTGTCTGTATGTGTCCACACAGGGCCTAAAAATAAGACAAATAGTGAACACATAAGGTGTCACGAGGTATAAAATCCCCTCTGTGTATATCGACGGGCTGACAGGTAACGTGACAATGGCTACAAAGTTCACATCACACGCTGATGGCATGTGGTAAAATCAAGATCCAGAACTGTGTGAACACCTCTGCAGACAAAAGGTGTGAGAGTAACCAGCGGCCTTGTACAGGTGAGGAGAAACAATACACACTGCAAGCTGAGCTATTTATCAGTGACTCACAGCAATGCCAGGCTCACATGTGCCCTGTTGGCTCACTGGTATGAGGGCACTGGCTGGTAACTTTAATCTGAATGTCGCACATACGTTGACTGACCATGTGGTGATGATGGGTCGGCGTCTGTTACACGTGTCGGCATTTGCATTTGTGGGTTTCCTGTGAGAGTGCAGAGAGAAGTGAGGTGGGGTGGGGTGGGCGGGGGCGCATGTGTGCTCGCGTTTGTGTGTATGTGGCGTGCGGGGGTGGCTGCCTGCATGCCTGTGTGTGAGGCTTGTTTACTGAGGTAGAGAGGCTGACGTTTTTTTTTTTCCTGTGTGTAAGAGTCAGAGATCTCGCAGCTACACACAGACACAATGTTTTAGTACTCTTAGTTCATAACCTATATTATCTACGCCTCATCAATGGCTCAGCACAGCATGACCTCCTTTTCATCCCCTGGCCTGACTCTTGTCTAGGCCTGCGATATATCCACTGAGTGCAGGCCAATAATAGCTCTCACTCTCACACACACATAAATCCTACAGCTTGGCTGCATAGCATACCTGCATGCTAGCGACTGCCCGCCACACCTAGCTGAGAATACAGGTGTAACAAACGCTCTCTTTAGCAGAGAATAGGTGTACAACACAGGCAGCAGTGTCCTTGTTTCCTCGATTCCTCCCTCGTCTTTTTTCCTCCCTCCCTCCCTTACTCACTCACTCACTCCCCCTCCCTCTCCCACCATCTCTGCACCCTTTTCCTCCCCCTCCCTTCGCTCCTTCTTCTCCTCCCTCCCTTAGCAAGTTTGGCCCAGGGAGACAGGTCGGCAGCGCCACTGGTGTGTTACTGTCCCCATGGCAACCACCTCCTACCCCCTTTCTCTCTCCCACCAGCTCATTTCTCTGAAGCACATGTGTGTGGGTAAACACACACACACACACACACACACACACACACACACACACACACACACACACACACACACACACACACACACACACACACACATCTCCTATGCCATCCAGTTGCTGGCTGTAGCGGGACTTGTTTGTTCCACACACCCCTGCGAGTGGTATTTGGAGAGTCCCTGCCCTGCTCCTATTTCAGTGCCTCCCTCACGCGGTGTTGATGTCTCCGAGCTAGGTGTGGTCGCCGTCGTCAAGGCACGTTATTGGCTGGAGCTGATGCCATCTCTTCCTGTTAACTCATGCCCATGTCCAGACATCTGCCCCGTCCCTTGGCCTGCTGTGGCCTGAGGCCTGCAGAGCTTCTGTAGCCACTGCTGAAAATCTGGCAGATATCCCTCAGTGAGGATCCCAAGAATCACCACTATACCCAAGCGCAGTCAAGATTATCATCAAGACTGCAGCACAACACGAACCCTTCGCCACCTATGAGTCTCTGTAGCAAAACAGGAATTCTTTCCGTAGATTTATTTTCCGTCCCAAATGCAAACACCTTCCCATTGCTTAATTTAATCGCACCTTAAAAGCAGACAACTAGCCTCCTCCTGTCAATGAACTCCCTCACTCTCCACCCTAAACACTTGTACCTTTTGTGTCTAAAACTTCTTTCTGGCAACAATAAGAAAACCTCAATGACAGTGTTCCTACAGCGTCATTCCATCTGCTCCTCAGTCCCATTTGGGCTGCTCTCAGGTCAGAGGAGCGGATGGCTGCGTGGGTTGCAAACGGCTGCATTGCTGTGGCCACTGCCAGTGCATGCGTTGAAACTGGGTTGCTGAGTGGGGAGGGAGAGAAAAATGGCGGAGCACCATGCTCTGTGCTGTCCAACCTAAAATGGCTGACATCACAAGCTGTTAACCAGCCAAGCAGAGCAAGAGGCTGCTACTGCTGCTGCTGCTGCTGCTGCTGCTGACCCAAACCTGCTCGCTCTCTGGACGTGTGAGTGGATCGCACAGCTCCCCCACCCCCCACGCCAGGACTGTAGAAAGGCTCTTGAGCAGCAGCTGATTCTGTTTTTGTGGTTGGGATCTGGAAGTTAATTGTCATTACACAGGTCAACATAGAGAGGAGGATGCCAATTACTGAGGGGCTGACACACAAAATCAGATTGTTTGGTGCTTAAAATGGGAAAACAAGAAGACTTTCAAGATATGAGAGGCGCAAAAGTGCAAGCCTACAACTTAACCTGTATGAGCTGCAAAAACGAAGGGGGAAGAAAGCAAAGAGAAAGAGGGGTGGGAGGTGGTGAGGGGGGTGTGTGTGTGAGCGAGACTATTCACTGACATGCACATTGAGCTCAAGCATCACCGTGGCAACACAAACGATATACAACAAAATGAGGCAGAACAATAATAATAATAATAATAATAATAATAATAATAATAATAATAATAATAACAACAACACAAAACTTTTGTACCACTAATCACACATAGACAATTTGTGCGAGTTTGTTTTTGTTTTTAAAATCCTCAACAGTGGGACAGAAAATGGGCCTGTTCTCACAGTAAAAGGTGTACAGCAGGTGATGGCTGGATTAAGCTGCTTGTCTATGGCCGGGACTCACGTGGACATCGGACACAAACTGACTGATAGCTGTCTGGGAAAGCTTTGCTCTTAATCCCTCGACTCACACACACACACACACACACACACTCTGACATGATAAATAACCATGGCAACAGCTTGCAAACTTATAACTGCCTGTTTTAGGAACATGGAGTAAAGCACGAGTTTATGGAAAGAGGTGAACAAACATTTTACTATATAAAAAAGGTCTAGTAACACTTGTAAATTAGCAACTCTGACAGACATTATTGGTCACAGGAGGTCAAAGTTATGTCTAACTTCTTCATTCACTGCACTGACTGGAGACTTTGTGTACATCTGCCTTTTGTTTACTGGGAAAAAATCCAACATGTCACTCTGTGATATACACAGACAACATTTAGTCTCTACTTA
Source organism: Diplodus sargus (assembly GCA_903131615.1). NCBI lineage: Eukaryota > Metazoa > Chordata > Actinopteri > Spariformes > Sparidae > Diplodus > Diplodus sargus. The sequence goes on along the minus strand of CAEMYA010000044.1, from coordinate 8,476,866 downwards.
TGTGAACACAGTGCTTTCTACAAATGTGAAAACATAGTGTTATTTTAGTGAAAACAGCTCTGGTTGAACCGTAACGCTGAGTCCCTGAGCGGAGCCGCGTCAAACATTTCCGAAAACGATGCGTGTTCATCTTCCGCTCAAGTTAGGCGGAGTGAGCCCCAACTTAATGGGCTCGTCTGCATGTATGGGTTTAAATATTGTACCCAAATCAGAGCGGAGGAAAAAGGCAAGCCCACAGCCTGAATAAAAAAAAAAAAACAATAATAAAAAAACTACTCTTTCTCGCCCCCCCTCTCGTTGGCTGTCGCCATTTTAAGCAGGCGACATGCAGCTGGGCAGCACCGCGGAGCCAAAGCGCAGCCCGCAAAGGTAAGACCGTCAGCGATGGCTCACATAAGTTTGGGGAAAAGGTGAAGCACTTGTGTAAATGTGTAGGATAAAACCGCACTCACCTCGCTCTGTTGGGGCTCGGTGTATGCGGCGGAGGATTTGAGAAAGTTTACAATGATATGGACTGAGTGGAGCCCGAGACTGACGGGAGGTTCGGGCTTCACTGATGGTAACTTATAGGCTGGAGCCCCCTCGGTCCATCGGCTGGTGATAAACGTGACACCGGAGCCACACCGGTCCCCACGACGGCCCCCTTGTTTTTGCGCTTGTTTATTTCGAGTGGCTCTCGGTGTTAAAGCAGGCAGTGGAGGGGAGGAAAATACGACGGACGTGCCGAGGGAAGAGACGGACACGTGACGCAGACGTCACTGACGATGGAGTTGGCGTGAGAGCTCGAGCTCCGCCGCACGCAGAGCCGAAGTGAGTCAGACATCCCGTCCTGACTCTGACCCGGCTCTGCAGGGGGGGTCGCGGTCATGTTGGAGGAAGAGACAGAAACCCTTCCGCCGGTCCCGGTGAAACGTGATTGTTACAGCAACTCACACCTGTCCCGGTCCCAGGTGACCCCTTCTCTTAAAGAGACAGTACACACATGATGTCAAAAGTTAGCCCGCATTCACCCCCCTCCCTCCCCAACCCTCACTCTACAGCCACGAGTCTCCAAGCTACTAATATACAAAATGATAACAAATATGACAGGTCATCACATGTTCAGTATGTAGGCTAATTGATCTAGCAGTTGTCCCCAAGTTCACATCAAGCAGGTCGACTATAGATGCACAAACACACAGAAACAGTAATAGTAGTCACTCCTGAAAAGGAGTTAGTCATATTAGGATATTTTTGTGTTTCACTCTGTTGTTTATTCTGTGACAATTTTTATTGTCGGTCAAATATAATGCTCTGTGTCTGTTTTTCATTTTTGAAAACTGGGTTGCTGTGAGAATTGCAGTCTGGTAACATCAAAACCTCACTCTGACCTGAACCTGGCTGTTTTTGCTGACATTTTTCAAGGGTAATTTATGAAAGATAAATACCATTAAGACAATGTTTTTGTTCCCTTCAGCTGGACGAGGAAAATTATGAAGAGAACCCTAACAATTGATTATACTATATATATATATACATTTTTTAGGGGTGCTTTAGAAAAGGGTCTTACATTGCCTGAACTGAGACTCTATAAGCTACTTATGTATAAAATGATCAGGTGAAATGACCGTTCATTCACATGTTCAGTATGTAGGTTAATGAATCTTTCAGTAGTCTCCAAGTTTCCATCAAGTAGGTCAACTAAAGATGGCAGCTCCATGAGATATTTAGCACAAACACACAAAAACAATAATAGTAATCACTATAACTTTATATATATTGGGATATTTTTCATTATTCATTCCGTCACATATCTGAATTTTTATTTTGTGTTTGGTAAGTATTACTGGCCCCTAAAAATTATGCAACACATTTAATTGGACTTTTATTGCATATCCATGGACACGTGTCTATGCACCCATATCCCCACATCCCAAATTCTGAGCAGCGATTTTCATGAAACACAACTTGCATACACAACATGATCACAGGATCAGGCCACAAGACTAAAACAGTGTCCAGCTGATATTATACTTTAGTGGAGCAAATTCTCTTACAACCAATAATACTACAAAAAAAACCCAACAACAACAAAACAGCTGACAGACGGTGAACACAGGCCCTTTCAGGGCCCCTGAGACGGTTGCCTGTTTTGCTCGGTTGTTCATTAGAATGAAGATCTTCATTGATTGTTTTACCTTAACAAACAAAATAATCGCATTATCTTTGTTTTAATGACTGAATAAACTTTGATACTGTTTTACTTTGAGTTTGAATTTCTTCTGCGAAAATATATTGTACCCCTTTAAATTCAGTCACTGTCTACTCACCCCCATGCTGATGGAAAGGCAGGTGAAGTTTTGTGGTCCGAATAACATTTCTGTGGCTTCATAGCGAAACAGCAATGCTGCATTCTACTAAACGACTAAAGGAGACGAGGACTTATTTTAAAATATTAAATATTACTGAAAAAAAACACATGAAATGGAAATAATAAAATAGCATAATAGCTGCCAAGCTTGTTTTTATTAAATTTGCTGACATAAACGTAAAAGAATAGCTATTTAAAACTACTTCTACTGAAATTTACTGTTAAAGACACTTTCGTCCAAAGCGATTCACAGTAATTCGTACTTTCATGCAATCAGGAGCAGTTTGAAGTTCAGTATCTCACCCAAGGACACTTCGAGATGCAGACCAGGGGAATTGAATCAGTGACCTTCTGATAACAAGACTGGGGCTCTAAACCTGTTCTACCACCCTCAAATATAAATGTATTAGGTTATTTGAAACAGCTTTGCTTTAAGATTTTATCAACGTAAGTTACAAACATGTAAAGCTTGACTCTCATTGGACTTGAACCCACAACCTTTGAATCACTTCTCCTGTGTTGAACAAGAAGTCTAGTGCACTACCATTGTGCCACAGAGCCTCCGCATTAGGTGTTTGTCAAATGAGGTGCCTAAAATAAACAACTCTTAGTAAGATTACAGCCTCCAAATGGACCATGACGTTGAGCTGACACCTCTCTAGAAGTGTTTAAAAAGTAACCATTAGGGATTTATCATTACGTGCTATTGTATTAAAGTGCATGTTAGATCAAGGTGTCCTCGAAAAAAAAAGCTACTCGGTTACAGTAGTAAGAGCACATGTTGTTATTTCCTACTATTTCTCATTGGAGAACAGCCGTGTCACTGTACCTGTAAACTCTCTACTGACCATTGCAAACACATCATATAAGATTATTCTGGGACTATAATTGATTTTCCATTAAGCTGTGTTTATTAATGCATGCCGTTAGACTCAAATTAAAGATGATGACACATCCCACACATCTTCCTGAATGAGTCAACCTCAGTGGGCCACTTTTAAGATTCAAAGCAGAATCTGAAATACACTTACTCTATTTCATATCTATGGAGTTAAGAATCTATTTACAACCACAGTTTCCGGTTTATTTACACCTCATACCACAACAAAGTACATACTGATGTCTTAGAGCAGAGAAATGTGTTGGGTGCCGATACGTTTGAGATATATTTTCATCATATTCTAGCTGACAGTGAACCTGCTGTCATGCATCAAAACCAGTTTAGTTTCAGAGTTAAAACCTCACGGACGTTCTCTTCCTCCATTAAATCTAATCACTCAGAAGTCGGTCATTACACCATAAGTCTTCTAATCACACTATTAGCCAAATCACTCCATTAACACCTTTTTATTAAGCAATATGTAAACTCAGTTAAGGTCAGGCAATAGTGGTTATCTCACATCAGAGTGTTGATGAGAAGAGGATAAAGCAGTAAGACTTTCACTAAAGGAGGCCCTCTACTGGACAACAGAGAGAAGGCCAAAGAGCATAACTGCAGAAACACTTCATGACAGGTAGGTGTCCCTTGCAATGCACTGTAAAGGAAGGGTCATATTATTAATTAATGTCATTATTTTATGCATTTGTTTAGTGTTGTTTTTTTTCTTGTAAATAAAACCTGCAGCTTGTTTTGATTATTTATTCCATAATATTGTTGATTAAGTTCAACTTTTAATCTGGTGACCCCTTCAAATTAAGTTTTGTTTGATTAAATAACATTTGCAGGGCTGACATAAGAAAACAATACAGAAAACTTAACAAAGGAGGAATCTAAATTTGAGTATGAGACCAATGTATTTTCACTCTCACATCTATTTTCACATCCACTGAACATCTGCAAGTTTTCATGCCACCAAAGAAGCGCCGACAATGAAGTTTTACGGTGTCTCGTGAAATGCATGACAAGGCAAACACCAGTGCAGTGATGTGTTGTTTTTATTGTTGTATACACATTCATTTAAACATTGCAGCTTCTCAGGAAGGGACGTTTGTAAAAAGGGGAAAAAAAAAGAAGATAATTTCAATCAACGCACTGACAGCAACTCGTGCTGAATATAATGTCTGCTTAACATAAGCCACTTGATAATGGTAATAGGGTGAATTATATTGAGAATTAGAGAAAATTGAGGGGGGAAAAAACTGACATTGCCATGGAAACTGCACACGATAACAGGGCATGTCACAGCTTGAGGGACAACTGTAAGTAAGTTGGATTGTAAGTTGGACTGTAAGTTGGACAAAACAACGAAATGATCAACTGAGAAAACAATCAACCATGCTAATAAGTATAATGTGATGTTGGTGGAAATACCTTGTGCCTGACATTTACAACAGTATGGGAACATCTAATTGCAGTATTTATGTATTTGTTTTGATGCATAGGAAGGATATATTGGAGGAAGACAATATACATTATACAGTTTATACACTGCCTTTTACTAACAGATATGATCAGGAGGACAACTGCACATGATAACCCATAGTTGTAAAACACACATGCTGTTCAGCACTGTACTTAAGAACTTTACATGAAAATAAATCAAACTTGCCTGGGGACAATCTGATTGCACAGGAACTTAGCACAGTGTAGATATGAAATAGGTATAAATATATGTCGGACAGATGAGATCCCCACCGCTGGGGGTCGCTGTAGAATTAAAGCAGCTTCTTGGCAGTAGCGGCGCAGAAACGTCGCACTTTCTGATTGGCTGTCGGTTGCAGGGGTCAAACAGTGTTGCGCATGCGCAGGTGGCCTTTTTTGGGTTAGCGACTGAAATCTGTCAGATCAGCGGAGCGTACAATCTCCTCATACCTTCATATATTTCATGCTGTTTCGTTCCCCTAGACATCGCTAGAGGCTCAGGTCTAGTTTCGGGCGCCAATAGATTTGGATTGTAACTTTTTGTCGTCTGTAGCCGAAGGAAACAGCAAAGAATGACGAGCAATACAAAGCGGAAAGAAGAAAGTCATCTGCTGAATGGGGGTGTAAAACAGTCCACATGGAGCAAAGCCTTCAACAGTAATGCTGTTTGGGAAGAGAAGGTCAGTCAGTTGCCCTTTAAAAAATTAAAATCAGCCCGGCTCTGATCTTGTCGTCGTCGCCAGTAGTTGCCACAAAGTTTTCAGTGCACCTAATTTGTCGCCAGGTGTCCAAAAAAACGCTGCTATGTGGAGCTAGCTGCCATGCTAAGGATTAATCAGATTTGGCTGGTTTAGCTGACAAATCGATACAGCGAAAAACTAAACATGGAAGTCGGCGACGTGTAAATGCTGCTAGGATTCGTGACCCACTACTCATTGAATTCAAGGGATAAAGTCAGCGAAATCCTCTTGATTGCACATAATCACATTTTTAATTCTGTTAATCACTGGTTGGTGTGTAAAATGCCAACGATATAGAGGGAAGTCCTCACATTTGAGAGACTGCCACCATTCACGCTTAATGTTTGCTTGGAAAAATGATAAGTTATTAATTGATCACACTTGTAACTGTCAGTTTATTTTCTGTCAATTGCTTGCAAGCCTGTTGAGTTGGAGTCTTTCTCCTCTCACCTTAACCTGAACATAAACCTCACCAGTCATTTCAGCAGCTCTTAAACCATCAGATCAGTTAACTCAAACAAGGCCTCACCACAGAGGTCATGTGTGACACTTTTTGAAGAAGAAACAGACTTTGGCATGAGACTGTTGATGCCTTTTGCTGTTTAGTCACAACATCAGATTACTCATTCCTGTTATGAATACTTTGTCTGATGTGTTTCTTTACTGTTGAAAGAACTAGCCGGACTAGCCCTGATAAACTGCACTAGGGATAGATGTTTAGGGGGAGTTGCAATACATTTTCAAAAGGTAATGTTGTTGTATTGTTCAGTAATGGCAATGCATCAATTCAATCTAAGTTAATGTGTCTGTATTCTCTTTTGCAGGATGAGTTTTTAGATGTGATATACTGGCTTCGACAAATTATTGCAGTAATCCTCGGCGTGATATGGGGTGTTGCACCGTTGAAAGGATTTCTCGGCATAGCCATGTAAGTATCCTGCACAGACTGTGTCAGCCTTATATCTGTAAAGGGGAACTATGAGAAGAAATTCAAACTCTTATTTAAACTCGCATTACATTTACAATTATAATCAGAAATACTGTATAAACATGCTGTTCTCAGAGGGAAAAAAGGTCAACAGAAAAATGTTTGAATCTAGAAAGGGGGCAGGGTCTGCCAAATATAAACAAAGTAAGATAGTAGTGTTGTCCTTAAGGTCAGTTTATTCAGTCATAAAAACAAGAATCTGTTTATTTAGTTCAGTCAGTGAGGATCCTTCTCTTCTGATTAAAAGTTCTGCAAAACGACATAGTACACTTCTAATTGGTCTAAAAGTGTCTTAATTTTTGACTGTACAGGGAAAACCACAAAAAAATGAACATCTTCATGTTTTTTGCCTTTTTAGATTCTGCATCATCAACGCTGGCGTCCTGTATGTATACTTCAGCAGCTTTCAGCAGATTGATGAGGAAGAGTATGGTGGCACATGGGAACTCACCAAAGAAGGCTTCATGACATCTTTTGCTCTGTTTCTGGTGAGGATGCTAATGTCTAGGGTCTCATTTAGACTGTTTTTTGTTTGTTTGTTCTTCAACAAACAAGCTCCTTAGGAAGCTGAGTGTGATCTGATAAATTGCCTCCAGTGATGTCACTCAGTGGCTAAGCTACATTGTGGGTAATGTAGGCGCCAGGTTTTGATAAGCAGCCCACTGCTCTAACATTGCACTTATACAACACTGTGGGACTCATTACTGACAGTTCGATACCAAAGATATCACCTTTTTATTCCACGCATTCTTCGTCTTTTTCAAAGCCTGCTGCTTGCATGACACATGGGAAGGGAAGTGTGCACCAAGTAAATGTTTAATTCCCGATATTCTATGATGGCAAACATCTAAATTAAAAGATGCATTTTGTAATGCTTAATGCTGTGTGGTTCACTGCATTTCTGACACATAGAGAAGACTTTAACTTGTAAAAGATGTGAGAATGAACCGCGCCGTCACACTGTAATCACCGTGCAATTTTAGGCTTAAAAAGATGACGTGTAAAATCTTTTGTCATCAAGATAAGTTGCCCATATTAGAGCTTCAGCATGTAATTGGTATGCGACAGGAATTGGTCTCGGAGTACATTGGCAAGCTAGTGTTGAGCTTCTGCCAAAAACATATGTACACCTCAAACTCGCATTCCGTGCTGTCCTTTCACACAACCAGGACCACAATCAATTCTTACTTTGTGCCAATGCAAATTGTTTCCCTGCATTTACCAACAAAGACTGTGTAAACATTTTCGTAAACCAATATCACACAATGTAAGACACAAGAACAAGCAAGATTAATGTCATAGTCCAGTATATCATGAAGAAGTAAATGTTGATGTCACGATTTAACAGCTTTTGGATTGTTCGATTAAAACTTCGCTTTTACTGTGCCACTGGGTAAGAAATCTTCCCTGAAAATCAAGGCTGACTGGCAACCCAGTCAACCTGTCATCCTGGCACCATTTCTATCTGCTTTTATGTCTCGATTTCAGACTTACTGAATGAATAAACTCACAATTTGTGTACTCTGAGGAAAATGGAAAGCGATCCGTTTGTCTTTGCTACAGAAGCTTTTGTAGCATTTCCATTAAGTACCATTGTTGCGATCATACTTAATGGAAATGCCATAACGTGGGGAGTTTATTAAAAGAAGACATTCTTGTGTGTTTAATGTTTTCAGACCTTCTGTTTTGCTTTTTAGTTTGGTCAGTCATCAGTCAGTCTATAGTGCTTACTGCTATGAAGTCACACTATGAAAATGTTTGTGAAGCAAATGAATTGATCGTTAATGTCTAACCAGTCGTTCTTTTTGTCTTTCCCAGGTGGTGTGGATAATCTTTTACACAGCGCTACATTTTGACTGAGAAGAATCAATTGGACACTAAAAACAAACATTTCTGTTGAAGTAAATTGTCAAGACAGAGGAACTCCATGGCTTGTGGGGGTGTCAACACTCCTGCATATACAGTATGACTTTTCAGTGTACAGTGCTTCATTGGAATCCTAGTTTGATTAACGAGATCCTGCAAGACCACCGCGATGAACATGTTCCAATACTGTACATCTCTCTTAATTTGGGGGCCCTTCCATTACACTTCCCATATGTTATATTAGCTTCCCCACCACCATCTCTGACAAAACACTAACAAATGTGACCGCCAGATATTTCAGCTGAGATTGGTAAATCAGAATAAGGATTTTTTTGTTGGTTTTACTGCAGGCCTTTTCTTGACATGAATGCAGATTTTAGATCGTAAAGACAACAACCATTATATGTATTCATCCTCGCTGTGTGTGAGGTTAAGTAACTCGGAAATAAAAACTAAGTCTCACCATATAGTCATTAGGGTTCAATATGTCCACAAGTGTGAAGTGTTACCTTTTTAATATAGGGACAAAACGCACCATATTTGATGTCTAAAACTACTCTTAAAGGATTAACTTTTTGTTATAGTCACTGTTAAATCACCCCCTCTGAAATGTCAATTCAAAATGGTATGTTTGCCTTTTTAAGAAACCAATCTGGGCCTGACAAAAAAAGAGTTAAGTGTCATGGCAGTAAGCACATTATAGTACTATTAAGAATAACTCCTACAGTATGTGTCTGTGCTTTTAAATGAAATATGTGATGAAGAGCTTCATTTTTTTTGCTCCATGGATATAAATATAACATTTTTGAATAAAATCTGACAGTTGTTATTTCTTCTGACGCGTCTGGTGTCCAACAAATGTGAAAACTAGTAGCTAACCACGTCTTAAATCTCACTAATTTTAGCATCACAAACAAGTGCTGGTGGTCAGATACACATATCAGCTGATATCCAATCCCGGTATCTACCAGTAGTATCAGTGTGCTGTTACTGCAGTCAGGAACTAACCACCATGTAAGTTATCTGTCCATTGTAATCATTTCTTCAAGAGCAAAGGGGGGGAGGAAATGTGCATGCCGTTTTCAGATGCAAACGTTCACAGATTCAGGCTAAAAACTGGTCTGTGCACTGCCATGACTTGCTGTTCATATATATATCTAGATGTCATTTACCAATGGCATTAGTTAGGAGGGTAGAAATAATTTAATATTATTTGTTTTTTTTTTCTCTCACTTGTAGCTTCCAGATCAAAGTCTTGCCTATTTTATTGAAATTAATTTAAACGTGTCTGTAAATTCTGTACAATGTCCCTTTTTGTCAAATCCACCTTGTATTATTACACAGATTTATTTGTACTTATGTTATATCTTGTTTGATGTAACATATTTCTCAGTATTTTATAGTGAAGAACTCTTAAAAACAAGTTCTCGCAAAGTTCTTGTAATGATACTGTTATATTAGATACGCGGCTGGTGTTTGAAAGGATTGTATTTTCTGATCAAATCTTTTGGGAATCATTAAACATGGGCTTTATTTGGCCTCCATTTTCAAAGAGATGCTGTCTGTTTTGTTTTTAATTAAAAATGAAAAATAAGTATTTTTGATCAGATTATTTATTCAATGGTTGTAAATAGATTTTAAAGAATTGTTGTGTTGTATTGTAATTTATACCATAGTCTGCTTTTGGTTATCTACATATTATGTAGGAGATTTCTACCAGCAACAAAAGAAGCTAGATGAAAATGTAGAAATAAAATTAAAATTCTCTAAAGAAAAGCAATACCACATTAAAAAGACAAGTTATAACTGCATTTGTACATTTATCCATGCAGAGGTATGAAAGAATTAGTAGCAGAAAGTACTTCCAAATATCAAAAGTAAAAGTATTCACTGGGTGGGAGAATGGATCATTATTTCTGTATAAGAAGCATTTTGATCGTTTTCGTTCAGCTACTTCATTGCGATTGGTTGCATCATGTTTTGTAGGCTGACCACATGCAACAGTTGTATGCAACACCCTGATTTTTAAAGTAAGTACAGCTGTTAGATAAATGTAGTGGAGTAAAAAGTACATAATTTCTCTGACAAATGTAGAGAAAAATGGAGGCAAAATACCTCAATTTAAACTTGAACAAAAGAGTTTAGCGAAAACAAGAGTTCAATCATTATTTACTCACCCTCAAAACAATGGAAAGTTCAGTGTAGTGTCGTAGTCCATAAAACATTTCTGGAGCTTCACAGCAAAACAGTGCAGCAGCATTCTCCTAAACAGCTGATAACTGTTAAGTGTAACAAACAAACAAACAAACAAACAAATAAATAAACATAAAATGACTTAATACAACTTGTTGGGACTAATCCAGGTCCCCAGAAGGCCCAAGTTTCAAAATTGATATGAAAAGACAAATATACACCCTTGATGCACAGTTGAGCTTGTGCATTCTCCCCAGACTGGGTGTGTCCTAAAACCCCTTTGGTCCGGCAGCTAACATTAAGATTTCGGCTTTTTAAAGGGTGCAGATAACATCTTTTCAAATTGATTTGGGAAGTGATATGGAGCCATTTTAATATTTTATTTGCTTGTTTTCCTTAAAAAAAAAGAAAAAAAAGAAAGAAAGAACCAGAGAAGGGCCCCGTGTATTTCAGTTGTTTTGGAGAACACTGCAAAAATGTTCTGCATTGAAGCTCCAGACATGTGTTGAATGTGGATGACAAAACTTAACCAGACTTTCAATTGGCAAAAACGTATTCAAAAGTCGTGAGATAAAGGAGACACCCACTGGACAGCCGGGATGAAAGTTCTTTTGATGTCTTTTTTTAAAGTTCACTAGTGATTTCATTGTGACTTGAACCCTGAGCCCGAACCTCAGTAGTCTGATTGAGGTATGTACTTTACCAGGAGAGCTATTAATCTGCTTTAATAAATTTGATG
>CAEMYA010000044.1:8443475-8464072 GCA_903131615.1 Diplodus sargus | reverse complement strand
CAGCTGATAACTGTTAAGTGTAACAAACAAACAAACAAACAAAAAATGACTTAATACAACTTGTTGGGACTAATCCAGGTCCCCAGAAGCCCCAAGTTCCAAAATTGATATGAAAAGACAAATATACACCCTTGATGCACGATTGAGCTTGTGCATTCTCCCCAGACTGGGTGTGTCTAAAACCCCTTTGGCCTGGGAGCTAACATTAAGATTTCGGCTTTTTAAAGGGTGCAGATAACATCTTTTCAAATTGATTTGGGAAGTGATATGGAGCCATTTTAATATTTTATTTGCTTGTTTTCCTAAAAAAAAAAAAAAAGAAAGAATCAGAGAAGGGCCCCGTGTATTTCAGTTGTTTTGGAGAACACTGCAAAAATGTTCTGCATTGAAGCTCCAGAAATGTGTTGAATGTGGATGACAAAACTTAACCAGACTTTCAATCGGCAAAAACATATTCAAAAGTCGTGAGATAAAGGAGACATCCACTGGAGAGCCGGGATGAAAGTTCTTTTGATGTTTTTTTTAAAAGTTCACTAGTGATTTCATAGTGACTTGAACCCTGAGCCCGAACCTCAGTAGTCTGATTGAGGCATGTACTTTACCAGGAGAGCTATTAATCTGCTTTAATAAGTTTGATATTTGGTCATCCAGTGTTCATCAGGTAGGCTAATGATCCGAGTTTAGATGACCAAACATTAAGTTTTAATAAAGGTAATGAAAAGCTCACCTGGTAAAGTCATGCAGGTTACCTTTGTTGAGGTTTAGGGTTCGAATCTTCCCTTTAGCTTCTGCTGGGCGGAGCAATAGTTGGTCATCATGAGTACTTTAGTAGCTGAAGTTGAAAAGATGTGTAAAATGACATCGTAAAAACCCTCTGATGTCAATAGCGAATGAACATTTGGATGTCGAATTTTGAGAGGCCAAGTTTTACTGCATACAGCAAAAAAAAAAAAGAATTTGAATACTGAGCCTCAACCTCAGTAGTCTGAATGAGGCATGTACTTTACCAGGAAAGCTATTAATAGCTTTAATAAAAACTGCTGTTTGATCATCCACTGTTTAGGCTAATGTCCTGGTTGGATGACCGAATATGTAGTTTTAATCAAACTGATGCAGATCTCATTCTGTAGCTGTCTGTGCTCAGTATGGAGGTATGACACTTTTTATAATAGAGTAGTATTAAGTATATGATAGTTCTCTTTCTGTGCTGGAAATCAATGAATTTCACCCAACGTGAACTTGCATACAAAACACACTGACATCATTCATAAAATCTCCGACGAAAACCCAGATCATGACGTCAGCTACAAAGTAAAAAAAAAAGAAAAGAAAAAAATATGTGACGTAGTGGCCAAGATGGCGGCTCCCCTTTCCACGATGAAATTTTGGAAGCCGGGTAAGTACGAAAAAACGCATAAACGAGGCTGTTAATGCAATTTTTCCGTGTTTGTATCTATACCCGGGCGGCTGCTAATGTAGTTGAGTCGGTCTCGGTTCGGGTTCGGTCGCTTTCACGGCCGCTGCGTGCTCTGCAGACTGTCGGGCACTAAAACGTAAGCTCTGCGGAATCAAAGTGTGACCTGCCAAAATAAAACACACAAGCTTGAGAGGAGAGACAGCTACACGACAAAAACACGCGGTTAACGCGGCTTTAATCGCTCACAGGTCGTTCATTACAGTGTCGGGACATTGTGCTAAGAGGCTGTCGTCCTCTTAAAAACCCCATCCGCCTGCTTGCGTTTTAAATAAAACATCTCGTCTCCACCTTCACCATATGTTCATGCTCCAGGCGCCGAGGCTCCGGGGATCTCTGAGGAGCGGGAGCTGAACACAGAGACCACCGGCTCCCCCATCATCTTCAACCCGCACACCGCCCTCTCCATAGAGAAGCAGCGACAGAAACTCCCCGTTTTCAAGGTTTTCACACCAAGTCTCTGCATGAATAACAGCAGGAGTGGGAGTTGTTTGCTTCGGTGGTGTTTAATTGTACATTATGAACCTTTTTTTTTTGCTTTTGTCATTGTTTCAGCACAGAAACAACATCTTATACTTGGTGGAGAGCTTCCAGACTGTCATTATAGTTGGTGAGACAGGATGTGGAAAGACAACACAGATACCTCAGGTTAGTGTGATCGCTGCATTTTGTCATTGCTTGAAAAAAAAAGAAAAAGATTCCCCTCAAAGTCACATATTCACCAACTCTGACAGCCAGAGGCTCATTATTGCCGCAGTGGACCCTTCATATGGTTTTGCTCACATAGAGATTTTTTTCTCTTCAGATGACCTTGTCTTGATGCTTAGTGGCCTTTTTCTGTTTTTCGGACCACATCAGCTAGGCTTTAATTTATGCAGAATCTGCTGTTCTGCAACATCAGTGTCTCCATCTCACGCTTTGTACTCCTCTCCTGTTTTTTTTTTTTGATCTGATCATCTGACTCCTTGAAGTACCTGATGGAGGCTGGCTGGGCGGCCGAGGGGAAGGTGATTGGAGTGACACAGCCTCGCCGGGTGGCTGCTATCTCTGTAAGTCTCGCCACCGCTCAGCCTCTGTCGCCGTTTGCCAATGTCATCTCACTGTGAGACATTTAGTTCACAGTGACAGAAGGACACGCGCCTGCTTCAAATTCAAATCCTCGATTTTCCCCCTCTCCTTTCCTGCTGATAGGTAGCTAACCGTGTGGCAGAGGAGCGGGGGGCCCTGCTGGGACATGAGGTGGGCTACACCATCCGATTTGACGACTGCTCTGATCCCCATGCCACAAGAATCAAGGTATTCCCCCACCACATGTTTGAAGTCTGCATTAAAGGCTGTCTAATATTTGGTTCCTTTTTTAATTGTGCCTGCATGCTTCAGTTCCTTACAGATGGCATGCTGGTGCGGGAGATGATGGCTGATCCTCTTTTGAAAAAATACAGGTAATGAAGGCATCACAGTTATATAGCTAATTTTCACTCAAACCATGACAGTGTGACAGCGAGCCAGCATGACAAATACCAGCTGCCTGAAACCGGCAGTAAAAATAAAAGAAAAAAAGTGCCTTTGTACACATATTTCCTATGAAGACTGGGATGGATTCACTCAAATGTGTTTTATCGTGCTGTTTCTCCTCAGTGTGTTGATGCTAGATGAAGCACATGAGAGAACCCTGTATACAGACATCGCCATCGGCCTACTGAAGAAGGTAATGACAGCTTATTCTTTACTATTCAACTTTAATGTATACTTTACAATCCATTAAAATCAACAAAAAGCGTCTATACTTACATACTTTTCCATGTGTTTGAAAATGGTCCAATATCCACATGCCATAGTATTGGCGTATCGCAGACGATTGGTATCGACAGTGATGTGCACAATGGCCCAATTGTTGAAAAACGCGCGCTAAAGTGCCCTCCTGGGAGCCAAAACATGTGCTAAAGTGCCCTCTTTGGAGCCAAAAAAGCATGCCAAAGTGCCCCCTTGGCTGGTTAAAGCATGATAAACTGCCCTCTTGGGAGGCAAAACACGCTCTAAAGTGCCCTCTTGGGAGGCAAAACACGCTCTAAAGTGCCCTCTCGGGAGCCAAAACGCGCACCGAGTGCCCTTCTTTACGCCCCTGCCCTTCAAAAAGTCTGCGCACGCCACTGGGTGTCGACATATATGTTGTCCAAAATGTGTCGATATGAAAGCTTTTTTTTTTTTTTTTTTTAAGAGATTATAATGCAGAAAAAAGGCTCAGGGTGATAGAATTATTCAATTCCCTTTAAAGTTTACTATTTCAATGCACTATAAAGTCATTGCTAAACTCTTAAATATCCTGCCTCTGCTACATTTTCAATATGACTACACTATAATTAACTATAATATCATGTGGCAGCAAACAATTATTTGTTACCATAAACATAGAGTGGAGTAATGGCAGCCTGACCAGAGAATACAATCCCACTGTTTATGTGTGTGTGTGTTGTGATCCAAGCCTCTGTTCTTTGTTTTGGTGGCGTCATGTGCATGTTGGCGCAGGTGAGTTACATGCTACAAGCTGCTAAACTCCTCCTGCTTGGTGGTACATAATGTTACAGGCTATATGATAGTTGATTAGCTGTTTACCAATATTATGATTTTTTTTCTTCTTCAAAGGTTGCAATGACTAGATGCTAGTCGCTGAATGTCAGATGTAGTACCTTTTGATTATAACTGTGATCTTTGTCACAAGGTTTTGGTAACCACGTTTGAGGGGTCATTAAAAGAAATGTGTGTACATCAGCTGGAATTTTTTGCCACCTGATATTGGTATTGTTGTTGGCCTCAAAAAATGAGTATCAGACAGGCCATTTTTTCCTATTTAGTAAATTCATCAAGCCAATAAAAATATTTTAACACGTACATGTTAAAGAATTTATTAACCTTGCTCAAGCTTGTTTTGCTTTATATTTGGCAGCTCCAAAAGCTTAGCTAACTGCTAATAAATTCATAAATAACTATGTATTTATCTTTATAAAGCAACAACAAAAGCCTCTAAACAGTCTGTAAACAGTTAACAAGTTTTTATGAGTGCATAGAAATGTCATATACTTAACTTACTAGCCATGAAACTAATCCTAGAAGTGTTTTGCATTTGAACACTGACTCAACCTCTCGTTTCATGTTCTCCGATTGTCCTCCAGATTCAGAAGAAGCGGCGAGACCTGAGGCTGATTGTGGCCTCTGCCACTCTGGATGCCAAGGTGACTACATCATTAAGATGAACAGATATGCTTGATTCGCGAGAAAGAGAGAAAACAAAGAACGGAGAGAGGGAAGAGTTGATGTCAGGTCAGATCACATTGTACTGACATCCGCGATACTACTGATGAAAGAAAGACACATTCAGGCCACGACCGTGCTCAGCATTGAACAAGTCAGCTGAAATGCTGTATCAGACATCTGCTGTACTTTCTGTTTAAAAAGGCTTTTAACTACACATGCAAGGTGTTTAGTTTTACTGCAGATACGAGTTGCATCATTTTGAAAATGTCAGATTTAGGGCACGAAGAGTTTTACATTGTTGCTGCAAACATTGGGAAAATACCAGCAGATTGAATATTATTAACTTCCTCTCTAAATAAAACCACGTTAACTGCATCAGCTGGCAAATGTCACAAGCTGCTTAGCTGGTTTTTGTACAGTAAATGTAGCTGCCCTGACTGCCTCATCATGTTTTCTTTCCAACCTGTAATATCATCTGAAGAAATTCCACGACTTCTTCAACCTGAACGAGTCCGGGGATCCCAACAAGGACACGTGCGGAATTCTGACGGTGGAGGGACGCACCTTTCCAGTAGACGTCTTCTACACCGTCAGGTAGTCAACACGTATAATCCAGCGTTTTAGGCAAATGTGTATGATCTGCACATTTGTTTTTAACTCTCCTTTTCGTTCTCAGTCCAGTCCCGGACTACGTGAAGGCAACAGTGGAGACGGTGCTGAAGATCCACGAGACGGAGGATGACGGAGATGTCCTGGCTTTTCTAACTGGGCAGGTGAGCGGCCATATCTTTCATGCTACTCAAGCTTATTTTGATCGTTTCCATTCAGCAGCTGATTGTGTTCTTCTTCTTATTGTCCCTTGTGTTTTTCCCCCTCAGGAGGAGGTGGAGAAAGTGGTGTCCCTTCTCCAGGAGCAGGCCAGGACTCTGTCACGATACGGCATGAAGAAACACCTGAGAATTATGCCCATGTACTCTGGACTACCATACGCTGAGCAGATGAAGGTCTTTGAGAGGGCTCCCTCCTCTGTTCGCAAGGTAAATGTTTTGGTTTGTTTAGATGCATTTTTTGATTCTTAGTGAAGTTTGCATTTCCACTATTTTGGATATATTCCAAGCAATAGCTCCAAAGTAGCTGGATAATCAGACTCAACTGCTTTTTCACGTCTCTCCATCACATCTATATTGTTCTGAGATGTGTGCAGTGATTCAAAGTTCTCTTAACGTTTATTCTAGCAATCTTGTAAAATAAAAGTACCCATAAGTCATACTTCAGTTGAAGTAAGATGTCATGCTAAAATATTACTTTGTTAAAAATGGAAGTCACCCATACGAATAGTACTTGAGTATATTAAATGTACTTAATCAAAAGTAGTTTCCTGGAGATAAATGGATTTAAAGCTACTCCAAGGAGCTTTAATATTTTTGTTGATTCTGGCGACCCCTTTGGACAAACGATGATAAACGTGAAGCAATGTTAACTTTGTGTTTTAGTGCCAAAACAGGACCACAGCTTCTTTCCTCCTCATAAATTCATCCTCAGCATTCTGCCATAAGCTTTAAAATCTTTTCCTGTGATAATGGTTTAAATTGAGTTTTTCTTTTCATCATTTATGTCATCATCACAGAATAAAAAGGGGGATTTTCTTGAAATCTCTAAAAAACGATTGACCCATGATCACTGAGGCTGTCTGTACGACAAAAGCTGGTAAATTGATGTAATATCCAAAACGTTTTACTTTCTTTCGTATTTGCTTCTTCCAGGTTGTGGTGGCCACTAACATAGCCGAGACCTCCATCACCATAAATGGCGTTGTATTTGTCATCGACTGTGCGTTCGTGAAGCTGCGGGCCTATAATCCCCGCACTGCCATCGAATCGCTGGTGGTTACTCCCATCTCCAAGGCTTCAGCCAGCCAGAGGGCTGGGAGAGCCGGGCGAAACCGACCTGGGAAATGCTTCAGGCTGTACACGGGTATGTGAGAGTTTGAAGGAACAGAAGGAAGATGATGAAAATATGAGATGAATGCGCGCGTTGTTAACATTTGTGGCAAAGTGTTGCAGCCTTGTCCTCCCCCCTCCACCCTCTCTGCCTGTTTTTCTGTCGCTCTTTGTCATTCCCACCCTGTGTTTCTTATTGCCTCTGCTCCTTTCACCAGAGGAGGACTTTGAGAAACTGCCTGCCTCTACTGTGCCAGAGATGCAGCGCACCAATTTGGCTCCTGTCATCCTGCAGCTTAAAGCATTAGGCATTGACAACGTGCTGCGGTTCAGCTTCCTTTCTGTGAGTGGCTCACTTTGCATCCATGGGGTGGCTGTGATGTGTTCACCCACTGTGAAAGGAATTGTACTTTACATTTTAATTAGCGAGAATGGCCCTTGGCCTCTGGGGGGAATGCATAGGAACCATAAAATTAATTCAGTCATTGTATACTTAGATGTAACGACAAGACTTACGAGGTACACGAGAGTCTCACTTAATTCTGTCTTTCGGAGTCAATAAAAGTTGGACTTAAATGTTTCTTTATGATTTTGCAGCCTCCTCCAGCTCAGACGATGGTTCAGGCGCTAGAGCTGCTCTACGCTCTGGGAGGTAAGAAACAAAACTGTCAGCACGATGGAAAAGTAAAAAGGGGAAATGTCCTTCAACTGCAAGACTAGTGTTCAAAATTCAGTGTCGGCAAGCATCTACAAGCTAAGGTGTCCTTGCACATGATGCAGAATCTAAACCAGCTGTGTGTCTGTTGGCAGGTCTGGACCATTACGGCCGTTTGACTGATCCCATGGGTGTGCGGATGGCAGAGTTTCCTCTCAGCCCCATGTTTGCCAAGATGCTCCTGGAGTCAGGAAACTTTGGCTGCTCCAAAGAGATTGTCACCATTGCGGCAATGATGCAGATTCAGAATATATTTGTCGTGCCGCCCAATCAGAAGAAAGCTGCTGTAAGTAAAAAGAAAAAAAAAAAAGGCTTTTGAAAGGAGCGTGTTGTACTGTATATTTGGCAGAAATGCTCTGTCAGCATAACAATTAGCACATTTTTTTGCTATCTCGTCCGTGCAGGCCCGAGAGCACAGGAAATTTGCCGTGGCTGAGGGAGACCACCTCACCATGCTGAATGTGTATGAAGCATTCATTAAGGTACAGTGTGTGTCTGTATGCAGCCTATAGCTCAGCTGGTGACAGTGGACACAACACGGAACTCAGCAAAAACAGGGAATAAGTTGACCAACATCCAGACTCTTCTCCTCTTTCCTGCAGCACCAGAAGAGCTCCCAGTGGTGTCAGGAACACTTCCTCAATTATAAGGGCCTGCTGCGGGCTGTGACTGTACGAGAGCAGCTCCGGCGTCTCATGAACAAGTTTAAGGTACCACGGACTTCCAGTGAAGGTATGTATGCGTTCATTTTCTGTAATGTGAGTTCATAACAGAAGAGGTTTTTGTTTTTTTTTATCTAGTAAATGTGTGCTACTTTGAAGAAAGTCTATCTTAGTATGAAAACATGGTAGTAACTTTTTGCATCACCCTGTTATACAAAAAGAAAACCAAAATAGTAATTTGACACGTACGTTGCTATTTTTTTTTTTTGCACAGGTGACCCTGATGTGATCTTGAAGTGCATTGTACTAGGATTTTTCGCTAATGCAGCCCGCATTCACCATTCTGGTTCCTATCGGTGAGAGTTATAAAAAGACTTTTCTCAGCGAATGAATGTCGGTGTTTGTGCACGGTTAAATCACATGACACACACACTTGTATTCCTTTGCTCTGCCAGGACTTTAAGAGATGATCGGGAGCTTCACATCCATCCCAACTCTGTGCTTTTTGGGGAGAAACCTCCAAAATGGTCAGTATATTTTCCTAACATTTTATCTCGTACAATAAACATGATTTTCTTTTAATTCCTTGTTCTTCTACATTTATGTTACACAGAATTGATAGTTTATCAATTTACATTGAGTGTAAGATTTATGTTCTCCTGCTTACAGTTTTTCCCAGTTGTTGAAACATATTTCCTAAAAGTACTGTTTATAGATGTTTGGCTCTATGAGGCCATGCTTCATATTCGAATGTATAAAACTTTGTGGAAATGGTTTCCCTTTTCTCCTTTTTAAATGTTTTTTGTGCCAAAAATAGTTTGCAATTTTATGATGCGTGCTGTAAATCATTGCATCAGAGTAGGACGCATTTCTCTATCCAGTGAGTTCAAATTGGTTGTAAACTTAAAGTTGATGCTATCTGCAACATTATCAGAATTCAAACCAAAGTTTCACGGATTTCATGACAAGTATGGGGTCTCTTTCCTCGTCCACAGTGCAGGTCACCTAAGGCCTCTTTTGTGCTCTGACATACGGAATGATTGAAGTGTTTCGCTAATTGAGTTTGAACTGGTGAAATCAAATGGTAATTAGGCTGTGGCATTTTGAAGGCCAGTTGCTTCCCACTCAACAGAGTGTGCCAAATTATGTTGTTTGTGCTGTACAAGTCATTACAAATCTTTCAGAGTGAAAACAAGGAAATTGTTTGTGGAGTTTAGCAGTCTGGAGTTTTGTTTTTGATACATGAGCTTTCAGAACTGTGTGCCTGGGTCCAGTTTTTCTGTGTATTCGACGGAGCAAAACTATAAAACATTTTCGTTGTCTCGTTTCCAGGGTTGTTTTCAATGAAGTGGTGCAGACGGCAAAATACTACATGCGTGATGTGACTGCTGTGGAGTCGTCCTGGTTGGTCGAGTTGGCCCCTCACTTTTACAAGCAGGCCAAGGTAGGTCGAAGAAAGAAACTTCTGTGATTACATGACTAGTAACAGTCTAGTTTCTAAAAAGGTCAGTTCGTTGTGGCTGGAGAGCAGCCCCAGTTATGTTGAAAGTGTGTCGCTGTTTAGGTTTTATTCTCTAAGCCTCCGACACCGACATGTAGTGACTGTTTTAAAAGTCTGCTAGCATGACTACTCCGATTTGATATTAACTCAGTCCTGTCCCTTTCTCTTTCAGCATGGTTCACTGGCCAGCAAGAGGTCCCGGGTCCTCTAAATCTCGCCTTCATTTCACCACGACCGGAAGACTTGTTGAACTAAAAGGAGAAAACCCATCTCAGTTTGCCACTGTGCCCCCCCCCCTCTCCATTTTATTGTATATAAAGATGTAAAATATGTTTGTTGTCCATGTTCACCCGCACAACCCCACTACACTATGTGGCCATGCTAAAATGGGATCATTGACATCAACGAGTGTGACTTGCTTCATTTGAAAGCGTCCGTCTTGCGCTTTGGCAGGGATGTAGTTTATATTTGATTTGTGAGAGTAAATGGAGATGAATGTGAGATGAGATCGGGCTGTGCCTGATGAGTGTCCATTCAAGTGTGGTCATGTAGTTCATTCATACTTGTACATAGTCAGAGCAGGCTCAGGTCCAGGGAACGGCTCAGGTGCCACAGGCCCGCGCACACCTGGTTCTTGGCTTCATTATTTTTTTAATAGCTGTATTTTCCTGTTACATGATAACTAATGGAAGACACTGGAATGTGAGGATGTTTCCCTTTGAAGAGACAAATGGCTTTTTTTTCTCCCTTTAGTTATTTCTTTTCCCTCATAGCCTGGGTGCCTTTTATGTTTTGAATTCATTGAACTTATTTCATTTCCTGTTTAGTTTTGAGTTCTCAAACTTTCTGTACCTTCATACAGAATGTAGTGATATATATATATTTTCAGGAAATTTGGTGCAGAAGGAAATACATTTCTTTATTTTTCAGTCAGCCTCAGATCCTACATCCTATAATGATACTGTGAAAAGACGGCTTTACTTTTTGATCCTTGTTTTCCGATCTGTATTGCCACTTCACTACAGTCTAGCTCAGACATAGTGGCCTTGTCACCACTCTGTGCCAATTTTTCTTTATCAGCCTAGTTCACATTTCATTTTTCAGGTGGAATGTGTAAACGCACCCAAGCATTGTAAATGAAAAGCTGTGAAATCAAAACTAAAAAGTGCCATTTGTTCCTGTGATGACACACAGTGCATTCAGACGTGCATCTAAAGCCTCAAAGAAACAGTAGCATTTATTCGATTTCAGCAATCTCTTTGGCCATCCTAATTGCTTCTCCTTTAACTGTTTGTCTCAGTTCAAGCAAAAACAGTATTTGTGCTTTTTTCCCCCATTCCTGTCAACATCATCTACCTGGAGATTTACAAAATAACCAGTTATTTCTGCAACCCATTCCATAACAGCTACATGTGCTCTACATTTCCACTTTTGTTTTTATTTGTACTTTGTTGTTTTTGGCCCCGAAAGCGTAAGCGAGCAGTATATTGTTCAAGGTTTGTCATTTCACCAGTAAGGTCACTGTCACCAAATTTTACTTCTGCCTGCATGGTTTGTCATTTATCTTGTTCTTGGGTTTACTACTACTGTAGATTCAGTGAAACTGTAATCAAACCGCAGAACAACACACCACACCGTAGCTAGGTAAACCAACTCCAATTTAGATGGATATACAAATGAGGTACCTTTGCATGTAATAATGGTACTCTGATGTAGAGCTATAGACTTAAGATCATCTCCTAGACTTATTGCAAATGAAAACACTCGCGAGATGACTTGTTTATCCTCATTTGTGCTGATACTCTTGAGTATGTATGCAGCCAAAGCAGTAATCCGTAGACCTGTGTAATTGCTCACCACTGAGATTCAAATTGTCACCTGTCATTCCTTCCTCACATCCTCAAATAAAGCCTTATTGTCATGCACTGAGTCAGCTTTTGACTTATTTGTTCACTGAAGTTTTGCTACTGTACTCATCTCACAGTGTACGACGTTGCCAGGAGGTGTCACTGTTGTATTACAAACAGCTTGTACACTGAGCGATTCCGAGGACGGTCAATAGTGTGAGGGCATTTAAGAGAGTCTGTAGCTTTTAGTTCTACATGTGATGTAGTGTGAAACTTCATTAATTCTGTTTTTGCTGTTGACACACGGGCAAAATAAAGAGGAGTTGTTTGGTGTTTGAACCAATAATCCCATTAGAGACGCTAGAAGGATTAGTGTAAAGACTCAACTGCAGTAGTGGCTCATTTATATGGCTACAGTAAGGAAACAAACGGCTCATATTTAAGACTGTCTTTATGATGTCTTCCTGTCAGGTGCAGGGTGTAAATACTGTTTGGAAACATAAAAAAAAAAGAAAAGAAAAAACACTATATAAGCAGACATGATAGAGAAATTGCACCCTGTTATATAACTTTAACTAGTGTGTAAATCGCAGTGTCAAAGTGTATTTTCAGACCCTCATTATTGAATCAGCTATGGACAGTTATCGTCAAAGCGCATTTCAGTCTGCTTCTCTCAAAAACTGGAAATATAGGCTTAGCACGTGTCTGAACTGATCATATCTGACTACATCTCACCCTTCAACGACTGAACACAACTGTGCTTGCATCTTGTCTGCACAAACTCTTAAGTACACACAGCCCCATTACATTATCTTATGTTATGCTTTCATTTTGAGCTTATCTTTGCTTTTGCTTATTTTTGTGGATTATATGACATATTTGCTTGTAATGTGACTTTCTATGAGCCTCTAGTTTTTTTTAAAAAATAAATAGCATCTGCACTATCTGCTACTTTTCTTTTGTTGCAGTGTTTCTGCTGCTTTGTTTTACATTGAAAAACAAATAAACAAAATGTAAAAAAATAAAAATAAAAATTGCTGTTGTTAAAACGTACACTTCTAAATTCAAGTGTTCAATCAAACTACCTATGACCAGAGATCATATTCTAACATAGAGAGACTGTGTGGTACATGCAACATATTATTCAAGAATTTCTGTTTCATCAAATTATCACAACCTAATTGGTATACTGACACACCTAGGCCCAGCAACACCGGGAGTGCAGCGGGG
This sequence comes from Diplodus sargus, assembly GCA_903131615.1. Classification (NCBI taxonomy): domain Eukaryota; kingdom Metazoa; phylum Chordata; class Actinopteri; order Spariformes; family Sparidae; genus Diplodus; species Diplodus sargus. Next base: position 8,451,451 of record CAEMYA010000044.1, on the reverse strand, counting down.
CAGGCAACTTTCAGCCACCAGGGAGCGCTGACTGAGCGCATAGTTGCTTAGCAGCAACGGAGGAAGGAAGAAAATGGCGTGCTACCGCACCTACGTTGTCCGTCAGTCCGACCGGTCCACCTGTTCATGCCTTCATTATGTTTGTCAGTTAGCTAGTCGAAAATATGTGCCTCGCCACAGTATTACCATACACAAACATACAATCAAGTCAAGTCAATAAGGTGTGTATACTAGCTGATAATGAATTTTCATGACAGATTAGCTAGCTAGCTTCCGGGCTAAGCTACCTGCTAGCCCCGTTTTTGACCGTTAGCTAGCTGCTATGGTGCAACTAACCCCGCCATAATTTTATGGTTGGCAAATTATTTGCTGGAAATTAGTTATCCAAGTAAAAGTAAAAAAAAAAAAAAAAGTACTCTAAGGTTAGGTACAATTTTGAGGCAGTTTCTCATAAAGGCATTAGCGTCTACCTCAAATTGAGCATTTCAAACGGTTTAAGGAAACCAAAATTACAGTAGGTGTTACGTTTGGTAGGTCTTAGGAAAAATCGTGTCTCTATCATGTTTATTCTCTCTCTGACACATGGAGGCTTGGCTTTAAAAGAGTACTTTTTTGACTCTGTTAAGCTTCGGATGCACCCAGTCAGCTGGGGGCAGTAGAGGGACTTTCTCTCTAAGCTTAGGCCAAAAGGTAGCATGCATAACGTTAACTTAGGTGAGCCCTCATATGTGCCATTCTCCAATTCTACCTACTTTTCTTTTGTTTCAGTGGCATGCCCCCTTCTCATCTCTTCTGGGCTACACATTTAACATGAACAGACCTTAAAATTAACCTTTGGTAACGGCTCCCATAGAGATGGCAGGGAGCCTTCAGAAGAACAAGGAAAAAACAGTGTTGTTCTTGAAATGTACTTTAGGGAAAGAGGAAACAGTCAGACAGTGTAGGACAAGAAGAGTCGTATTTATCATCCCAGTGCAGTGAATGTTGGTTTCCTTTATAGATGAAAAGAGTGAGTGATTGTGGACTTGGGCCAGGTTTCTCAAACCAGCAAAATGACAAAGGGTAAATGAAATTGGCTTCTTAACAGGCACTGCATTTCAACTTGCAGTATGATGGTGAAGGGTAAATGATTTGGGTACATCTACATGCCTGAGGCAGCTGTAATGTAGAGCATATTCCTCAACAGATCTGTGGTATTTCCAGGGCTGCAGCTAACGACTAGTATCATTGACAAATTATTTGTGTGGTCTTTTTAAACGTGAAAAATATATGAAAAGTGTCGATCAGTGTTTCCTGAGGACAAGGACTACATCCTCAAGTTTCTTATTCTGTCCACAACCCAAAAATAATCACTTTACAGTCATAAAAAGGGTAAAGAAATGGGAAATATTCACATTTAAGAAACTGGAATCAGTGAAATGTGACTCAAACTGATTAATCAATTATCAAAATAGTTGTCTGTTAAATTAATAGTTCACAACTAATTGAGTTGTTGTAGCTCAAGTTATGTCAGTTAAAATACAGGGGATGGCAATTTGTCGTGGTGAGATCAGTTAATCAGAAGTTGTTATTACAAACTATCCAATTAAGTGCCTTAATTAGGCATTAACTGTATCAATTAAGAAGCAATGCAAATTGCTGCCCACACATCAGTCAGTTGTGACTGAATTTCCCACTGAAGTAAATAAGATATCTAAACATTAATTTTTACGGTCATCTCAGCAACTAGATGGTTGTCTGGTATTTTAGGTAACCAGTTTTGAGCTACTGTCAACCATAGCCTTTCTGAGCATCAACAAATGAGAGGTAGGAACAGCAAACAGAAATACTGTAAAGCCTGTGTAAGCACACCTTTGTGTTTTCTGGTTCAAAGAAGAACATCATGTATTTAAAAAAAGGGGAGAGCAATCAGAATGGGGCTTTGATTACCTTTTAATACATTTATTCTAATATTTTATTTAAACTACATGTGAAGCTACTCCTTGTTCTAAACATGGTTTATCATTCTTAATATCACTTTTTATTATGGCGATATAGAGTTGAGCAGCATCACTGACACTGCAAAAACAAAGATTTCATACAAAAAATTAAACACAACTGCCCCACTTTAAGCAATCAAAAGCTTTAAATCTCATGTTAGACATTGTCCATTATTCAGTTGTGCGATTAATGATTTTATAACAAAGATGTCCCAATCTGAGATACAAGAAGTGTTGAATCTCCAAATAGAAACCAATTAACTTTTTTTAAACAAAGCATGAAATGTGTTTCATTATGTCTTAATGTGTCCTGTATGTTTTTTAGGGATCCTTGGAAGTACAATGGATGAAAAAGTGCTGTAACTTTGTGTCATCTGATGTGATGCTGGCTTCTCTTTGCCTGGTGCCTTGAAGGAGTACAAAAACAAGTAAGGAAATGGGTACATTTCCACATGTGTTTTTTAGTTCCACTTTGCTGCCCATTAGTGTTGTGTAACCACATACATGCGATGTGACAGCCGGAGGTATCAGTGATTAATCGTGTGCATGTGACTCGGACGAGGCAGCAGTTGGAGCAGGTTGTGTGTGCGTGGTTGAGTGTTCCTTGCCATATTTCAGCGCTGTCAAAAAATCATTGACATGTTCCATCCAATTCAAAGAATGTTTAACTGTTTTCAAAGGGTTTGATGGGAAAGCAAGTGATGTGTGACTTGTAATTACCCCCTGTTCAAAGTTTATACTTGTTTTGAAAGAAAACAATGTGGTTAATATTTCTCCCTTCAGTGAACCACTGTGATAAGTGCTTTCTCCCAGTGTATGATGGTCTTGTTTCTTGAAGGGGTTTAAGTATAGCTTTGATTTCTATTTCCTCCATTTTAGTTTGCTTTGCTTTTATGAACATGTTTAGTTGTGTGAGGCTATTTTGGGCAATGCTGCAAACCAATGAGCAAAACTGTTTTGTGGCAGAATAGGCTTGCGTGATTTTTTGCTTCAGTGTGATGAAGTGAGTTTTCATTTGAAGTGTTTCATTTGCTGGATTAGCCAAAAATAAACATTCCAGTCTGTGTCTTTGTTTTTGTAGAAAAGCTGCTTGTTAGTAACATGCAGGCTCTGATGAAATATTAAATTCTCTCCAAAATAAAACTAATCATGGTATCTGATGAAAAGTTCTGTTACCACACCATTTCAATACCGTGCAGCTCTAAGATGCATGTGAGATTCGAGGATTATGCTCAACACTGTCATTGACGTTACGCTAAGAGCTCCTGCTTGGACTTTATGGCAGTTAAGCACATGATTCCTTTCTAACTGGGCAAAGTGACAGTGATAAACATGTTTTCCAAAATTAACATGCTCTATTAGTGAGTTAAGAATTAAGCTAAAAAGATTGCATCTGTTTAGCTGTAGGGAGAGAGGAAATAATTTTGCAATCATCTGAAAAATCACGAGTAATAAATTAATTAAATCCTTTACTCATTAACACAAAATGTTATTATCTTTTGTACATGGAGCGCGGATGTGATTATCTCTCAGGAAATTTTTCATAGCATGAACGATAGGCTCTTTTTTTCTATTTTCAAGTAGCTGTATGCATGTTAAAAGAAAAAAATCCAAGAGATTTCAAGCACAGGAGGAATTTTTACATTTGGGAGGGAGGATGCAATCAGTAGCATGGGACTTGCAGAGGCCTCCTCGGGTGACAAATTGAAAGTGTCTCGGTCTAGTTTATAGCCCTGATCAGGTCAAACGAAAAATATTGGAGGTCTGGGTGAGGAGACAGGCCCGCCTGGTGCAGATAAATGGACTGATCATTTCTTATTGAGAAACAATTCCTAAAAGGTAGTTTACTGTGTGACTGGGGAAGCGGCGAGCGGAGAGCAGAACACGCACCCACTGCTCCCTCCCTGACCCTTCCTCCACTGCCGGAATTAAATGGATAGAGAGAACGCGCGTTTCTGATGGCACTCCTCCGCCAGAGAGACACTCCATTTGTTATGAAGTAGGGGTTCTGATGAAGTGTAGGGAGCTCCTCTTTCTTTTTACCCCCTTTTTTTCATCCTTCCTTTCTCAGGCACTACAAGGCCGGCCTTCAGTCTGCTTCACATGAAATGGATGGAAGGAGCCGATTGAATTTTACACTCCCCTGGTCATGATTAATGAGTTTGGTGTGGGGCGTCTTGGCAGTGAAACTCCACTACCACTAGCTGGTGCTCAAGCTCTCCCATCACTGTAGCCTAATAACTTTGCTGAGAGGTGGAGGATAGGGGGTGGGGGTGGGGATGGTGTTGGCTGTTAAAGCGGGGCAGTTTTGTTCAAGAAACCAGTCCTTTCATAGCCCACAACCCCTTCAACTCTTCTTCCCCCTGTGTTAATAGAAAATCTCTGCTCTTGCCCACTCACTCATTATTACTTCACGGTCAGTTTCTTAGTGTTCTCTGTACCCAGTGTTACTTGGCAGGCTGTGCTGTAAATGTCAATTTATCACTTAACCCATTGTTAAAGGGTGAGAGGACTAATAAAAGATGCCAGGTCACGTTATCGGATTCCTTAACAGATGCTCATGGTGCTGGTTTATGTATTCAGACTCCATGCGTGGAACTTAAATTACACCAGGTTTTCCCAGAGTGGAACATTTGTCTTTGAAAATTGTTTTTTATTTATCTCTGGCAGGAAATTAAAAAATGTGAGCAGGAGAGTTGTAGGTAATGTCACGTTCAAGAACTAAACAATACAAAAATTATAATAGCTTATGTTACAAAAGACATACACTTAAACTTGTGATAATTATATAGTATTATCTTGTGAATAAGAAAATGAAGTTGCCAGTCGTGACCTGTACTCGTCCAGGCATCGTCAGGGTATCTGGTGATAAGAGACCCATATTTAACGGCATTAATGGCAGTAAGGCTGGGAGGAACTGGACTGGATTTACAGAAGTGCCTTAGATGAGAGATCAATAAAGAGGTAACTGAGTGGATGAGCCAGACTAAGCAGGAATAGGAGCAGGTTTAATTTTGCATAAATAATGTACAGTCTGAGAAGGGAGAGGGAGATAGAGGCAGTGCAGCCAGATGTCAGCTCGATCTTTCTTTTTTGTAATTTATTTTCTCCATTATTCAGTCGCAGTTTATCTCATTTTCTCTCAAATGTCCACAACATATTTTTCCCCCATTTCATTTGATTCATAATCTTGTCTCCTCATCACTGCTGTTCATCTATATCCACATTAATTTTGCCAAGTACTATACAAATATCCAGTGTGTTTATACAGTTATAGCCCAATAGAAACCCTATAAGTGGATTGTATGTTGCCCTGCTGGAACTCCCAGTGCTTCCTCCTCTGTAGTCCAAACCCTGCTTCGATCATCAGGACTTCAGCAGATGATGGATGGAGCTGTCTCCCTCCAGGTTGTCATAGCATCTGTTGCATGGTGCTCACTGTATCCTGCTCTGTTGATGCTTGCATGCACACAGATAGGTCTCCACCACTGTTTGTGTGCAGGCCGTTTGGTGGGTAATGATGGAAAATGAGAAACACAAACCCACCTTTCAGCACAAACCTTCTGAGGTTTGAAATTATGTCTGTTTTTCATGCTACAGGTAACAAGGTGAACACAGAGGGTTTTTTGGGACTAGCTCACATTAAAAGTTGACGTCCAGGCCCCCTTTTGTCTGAGCTAAGCTGACTCTAAACAGAATGGGTGTCTGGGTTGAAATGGTTTAAAGGTGGCTGGCAGGTCCATCCTCTACTTAAGTTGGTGGGGGTGAACATATAGAGGGAGGAGAGAGGAGATAACTGGAGATAAAAACAATGGGAGAGTGACGAAGGGAGGGATAGCTGAATGAGGGAGAAATCAATAGGAAATCAGTGTTTGGGGAGGGCCTGTCGTTTATCAGGTGACACGGTTAAACAGCGTTAAGGCACTAAAAGTGAGAAAAATATGGGCCATCCCCATGCTGGTATTGATCACAGCGGAATGGGGCGGCAGAAGGCCGAAGCCACTAATAAAATAAGACGTATCTGAGTGGGAATCAGCCAGGGATCGATGGGCACGGTGATCAAGGCCAAAAACATCTTCACTGGGATTTAAGCTTGTACTGCTTTCCTGTGCCCCCCTTACACACCCCAACATGAACAAGGGGTGGTGTGATGGAAGTGGTGGGGTCACTTAGAGGCCCCTCAGGCTTGTCGTATCTGTACCATGAAAGTTTGACAAAGAGGGAGTGGGGTAAATGCATGGATTGGAAGTGAGAACTTGAGCGATGGGATGAGAAAGGGAAATTAGCTTTTTATCTGTCATGTGCTTTAATTCATTTGAATGTAATCACTTTTCTCCTAATCTATACTGTTACTTTTATCTGTCTGGCACGGTGACTAAATGTCTCTTCCACAGCTTTTTTCGATCACTTAAGCTCACATGTCGAAGTGTCTTTTGGCACTGAAACTCAAATTTCATATGATGGTCAGGCCAGAACCTTGCATGGCACCTTGCTGCCATTGATGTGTGAGTGTTTTTGTGAATGGGTGATTGAGAGGGAAATTATGGAGTGCTTTTGAATAAGAGTTTTTAGGTGTTAGCTGTTACTGGAGCTCAGCTGTTGACAACAATGACAATCCTGCAAGATTTTGCATTTCCCTCTCTCTTTATCTTCATACAGCCTCATTTAAAAGCTGCTGTGTTGGTGTCATCACGGCAGAGGTTTTGTATCAGAATGGGCCATAACAAAAAGAAAAAAACAGGGAAATCAGTTGTTGTGGCTGATTAACATCTGGCAGTAGGCATTAAACGACTGTAGGAAAGCACAGATAATGAGGGTTTTAGTATTTTTCCAGTGTCTTACTTGTGTTTCAGTATAGAAGCAGTGATGTAAATAGACAGGATATCTCTATACAGACCACCGTTTTCTGATTCTTTACCAGTTCCTCTCATGTTCTCTTTTCATTTATTTCACACAAGATGGAGCAAGAAGGATTCTTTGAAGCAGACCGGAGAGGTGCTAACAGAAAAGTTAAGGCCTGTGGTCCTAAGGGATGCTCATTCCAGTAATATGAAAGTCTCATTTTTTTCTGTTGTTTTTGTGTGCATATAGTTCTTCTGTGGGGTAACTAGCCCAAAGTGTCATTGAGGACACTGGATGTTCTTTGTGTTTGAAGCCCCTCTAGACCCTGTCTGCTTTCTGTACTTGGTATATCTTTCAACATCACATACATAACACTGCAAAAACATTGTGTAATAACAGCTGGAAAGCTGCTGTAGTTCTTGGAACATTCTGGTCCATCTTTCAGCATGCTAATGAGCGAGCAGCTATGCTATTCACAGGATTTCGAAGGAAGCTTCCTGTGTTGAGCAAAAAATGCCAACTGGCGAGTGTAGTTCAGTGGCAGAGGGCATGATGAGAAAATCTGGATAGTTCAGAGTTTTTGTTCAGGACAGGGAGGTTACATGGGCCATGGAATACTTACGAGAAGCGAGTGGAAATGCTAAACACCCAATGACCAGAATCAGTGTCAGTTTTTTCTTCTATCTCCACATTTTTCTGCGCCTTGTACTGCAGTATGTTTAGCAAGTGCTACAAGGGAGAGGCGACTGAGGAGAGAGCAGAAGTGTGACAAATAGCAGCAGATCATGCAGAAAATGTGCAATGCTAAACATCAGTTACTGCACATGGGAGAAATGGTGTGTTTGTGCAGTGTTTGCTGTCCAAGGAGTTCTGGTGGGGAAGCTAAAAAAATAAATAAAACAGGGTCGCTCTCACATCTGGGGACTTGGAATTGAATACATGGCTTCCTTTTCACAGTTTAAAAAAATTATGTTGAGGAGGGCAGAAAATCTTGCTGGGGTTTTGAGTTTCTTTTGATGTGTCCTGATGGCGATTATGAAATCCAATAAAAGCTAATTAGGAAATTAGGAGGCAGATCAATAAAGGTTTGCTCTGGTGGAGCATGGTGTTTCTGTGTGTGTGTGTGTGTGTGTGTGTGTGTGTGTGTGTGTCTCT
>CAEMYA010000044.1:8420385-8434809 GCA_903131615.1 Diplodus sargus | reverse complement strand
AAAAATTCGAGGTTTGTATCGAACCGTGGGTAAAAAATCGTGATACAAACCGAATCGTAAGTTTGGTGTATCGTTACAGCCCTATTAGACATACATATTTGCCCATTGTTTTCTTGATCATTCTAACCCACTGAAAAATGTAAGGGTTAGAGGGTCAAAAGAGTTTCTAGCCATGTTAGTGCCTGTGTGACACTTTAATTAGACACGCAAAATTTTTACCTGATGATGATGCTTAATGAAAAGTCAGGCAAAGTTACTACTGTTCCTTCTAAGGGAGACAGAGCCGCCTGTATAAATTGTCATGACAATCCATCGAGTTACTGTAAAAGCATTTCACAAATTTGAAAATAATGGTGGCAGTAGAGAAGAAGTCAGTGGACCAAGGAAGTCATTAGGATTCATCCTCTGGCTAACATTAATGTCTGTATCAAATTTAATTGCAATCCATCCAGTTGTTGCTGAGATCAATCTCAATCAAAGCAGTGGACAACCAACACTGACATCTGTAAAACCACATCACTAGTATGGATGAAAAAATGCAGATCCCAATCTTCAAATGTCCTGTTTTATCCAACCAAAAGTCCAAAACTTAAAAAATATTCACGTTGATGCTTTTAACCTATTCATCCATTTTCTTCTGCTTATCATGACTCAGGTCTTGGTGGCTACAGACGTAGCATGGTATTTCAGATGTCCCTCTCCCCATCAACCCTTTTCCAGCTCCTCCCTGGGGATCGTTAGGCGTTCCCAGGAGAGATGAGATATGTCATCCCTCCAGCAAGTTCTGGGTCTGCCCCGAGGTCTCCTCCCAGTTGGTCATGTCCAGAATACCTTGGCTTAGCAGCGGCTCTACCCTGTGCTCCCTCCGGATGTCCAAGCTCCTCACCCTGTATCTTACGCTGAGCCCAGCCAGACTTTGGAGACAACTGATTGTGGCAGCTTGTATCCACGATCTTATGCTTTCGGTTACTACTACTACTACTACTCATGACCATAGGAAAAGGGTTGGAATGTAGATTGACTTGTAAATGGACAATGGACTGGCACAACGGTCACATCCCTTTTCTCTAATAACAACCACCAGTTCTAAATTCATACTTGACACGGTGGAACAAATGGATTTTTAGCATTTTTGCTTAAAATATTACTTAAACGATTTATCGATTATCAAAGTTGTTGCTGGTTAATTTCCAGTCAATCCCATTATTTGATTATTCCACAAGATATTTCAGTTTATTATACATAGAGCGTTTTAAAAATACAGTCCCTCAATGTGTGTGCCCAATATTCTCTGCTTATTTGCATTAGGTCGACACATAGTTCCTTAAAGATGTCGGGTGCACGTACAGTCACGTTCTGTAATGTGTCATCTTCAAACCTTCAAGATGGCCACTGCGCCTCTGCTCGTCATTACATTTTATAGAGGTGTTTACTTTTTGATCTGCTTGATTTCTTATCTACTGTATGTATGTTCACACAGCCAAGGAGAAACAGCATGGGCTGCGGCGAGGCATTTTGTGAAAGTATTGATTGATGAATGTATAAGATTATACATATTGACTGATATTGATGAGTGAGGATTTGATCAATGCCACACACTTATACACACTTTTCCTCTTGGGGATTTGTCACATAGGGAAAGTGACTGTAGAATGAAGATGAAAATACAGGAAGAAATAGAGCTAAAGACAATGATGGAGTGGTGTGGAAGGAAAAAAGAAGCGTGGGAGAATTCACCATTTGAACTACACATGTAAGTGTGCGTTGTCAGGGCAGAGTATGTGGGTGTAGAGATAAGTGTGTGAGGGCACATGCAAAGGCGAAGTATGTAAATATGCATGTGTCTCAATGTCCAGGAAGGCATGGTGCTGACAGTCAGTGGGCAGACGTGTGTGTTGTATGTCTGTGTGTGTTTGATGGATGGGCTGAGAGGGCAAGGCCGCAGATAAGAGTGCAAACAAACTGGGTAATAAATGAGAGCGACGGAGGAGCAGTGATGGGGCCCACTCCCAAGCTCCTGATGCATGCCGACCAGCACAGGCAGCCATTTGTATTAGAGAAATGAGGAAGCTGTCATGGGGATGAAGAGACAATGTTCATCCTTAAAGAGGAGAAAGGTCTCTCTCTTTCTTTCTTTCTCACTCTTTCTATCCCTCTCTCCCTGGCTCTCTCGGCCGAATACACACACACTGACAAAAGCCACACTTGCTCTGTGGATTTCAGCTCAGCAGGGGGGTAATCAGGGCGAGGTAGGGCGCTAATGTAGGCTGTAATGAGTGGAGCTCTCAGTGACACATCACACACCACTAGCTCTGTTAGGGGAAGGCACAGTGGTGGAACTACTGCTCGTACCACGCTCTTGCTCTTTCTCTCTCTCTCTCTCTCTCTCTCTCTCTCTCTCTCTCTCTCTCTCTCTCTCTCTCTCTCTCTCTCTCTCTCTCTCTAATACACACACGCATACAGATTCAAACGCAGGTGTATCTCCCAGCCTGGTAACACCTGGGGACAGGAACATTGCAACAAAACTGACAATAAGAGCGGAGGAGACGGTGAAAGACAAGTTTTGGTTGATGGAGTTGAAGAAAATTCAGCACATTTACTTGTGTGCCATATAATTTTACTTTGGTGCAATTAGGGCTGCAGAATAAAAAAACATGTTTATATGATTATAATTTCGATTTTTTAATTTTTGATTCATGATGATAAATGGGAATGATACTTTTAGAATTTAATCTTCATTAAAATCATGTCAATGGGAGATTTGTTGGGAAACAAACAAACAAACCTGTTTTCTGACCTGCGATTTTAATTATATTTCAGTCAGCTGTGCAGCCCAAATCACAATTATCCAACTGCTGAACTTGATTAAGATTTCTCGAAAATCAAAACACAAGATATGCTTATGCAATAGAAAGTGACTAGTTTAACTCTTTTGTAACTCCTTTAAGTTTATGTAGCCCCAGATTGGTCCTTAAAGACAAGTCGACTGCTCTAAATGTTTAAAAAAAATGTTTACTTCACTTCTTAATTTGATATATAAATGCAGGACTTTTATTTATTTTTTCCATTCTGGTGGGGTGAGAGGAAGGGAAAGGGAAGGGGAGGAAGCAGGAAAACCTGTGCTGCAGGAGAGGACGCTCCAGGACAAAGTCTGTTTGCGTGCATGTATTTGCGATTGCTATTGGTTTGTTATTTACGTTTGTGCTATATCTGGGTGCGCAATCCTTCACCACTGTGACGGCCAGTGTTCTCTGTGCCACCCAGACACTATAAGCACAGCCTGGTAAGGCAATGGGGCCAGGCTTCATATGCTTGCTTGCTTGCTTTATTTATTTATTTGTGTGTTTTGTGGATGCGTGTGTGTGTGTGTGTGTGTGTGTGTGTGTGTGTGTGTGTCTCACAGCCCAGGGCTACAGCTGGGGGAAGAGGAATTTGGGCCTGCACCTGCACGGGGATAATTAATGTGGATGGAGTGGTACCTAAATAAATCAGTGCCTCTTGCAGCCTCAACAGGACTTTTCTGTTTAGGGTCAAAATCTTCCCACTCTGCACTGGATTAATCATGCCTGCAAGCAGAGACGAGGCGCAGGCAGCAGGGACACAAGCTGTATTTGCGTGTGTATGTGTGTTTGTTTTGTTTGTGTGTCGCCGCCTTCGTGTGCCCTCTCACAGAGAAGCTGTGAGGCTATTTTTTCCCCCTCCACACCTCCATCCTCAGCATTGTAATCTCTTAGAGGACAAACAAAACAACAGAAAGTCATAATTTTCACAGTTGTATAATTAGCCCCACCCTCCTTGCTACAATGATGAATAGGTGAACCTTTTGTTTGCATTTGTCATGCTGCGGTGGCATTGTCACAGATGTGAGAATGTGTGATGCAGAGGTGTGGGGGGTCAATGCATGCAGGGATGGGTGTGGATGCAGGCTTTTGATGAGATGTTTCTGCGTGTGTTTTGGGCCCCTGGCACATCTTCTATCCTTCCCATTCTTCTCTATACATATATTTGCGCCACAACCTCTCTCGTCGAGTTGTCCCTGGTCTATAGAGTGCTTATCTCCACCTCTCGCTGCAATCTCTGACAGCAGGTCTGCTGTTTCTAGTCCAGTGCAGATCTACGTCCTACTCTGTCCACTCCTATCTCTCAGACAGATAGCCTCTGATTGATCTCATCACCTCCCTCATCTATTATTCATGCTACCTTTCATGTCCTGATGGAGGAAGGGCAAAAAGTGGAAAGGAGACACTACCTGTTTGCTGGGACCTCTGTTTGGTTTGTAGACAGAGAAACAAGACTACTCACAATTAGGAGGTTGGTGTTGTTTTTTTTGCCTTATGTCTCATCCAGCCCTGAACATGTGTTCACAGATTTCCCCAACCTGATTGATCTGTATAATAGAGTGGAATAGCTTTGGAATTGCCGCCCCATGGGGGTACACAGAGATGGGCACAGGGACGGAGAGACATGTACTTACGGCTGTTTGGGGAGGAAATTAATGGTGCATTTTTTGTTTTTATAATGTGATTTAATGATGCAATTCGTCTAATAAAAAGAACATTTTTTAACATTTACACATTCATTTACACATCCCCTTCTTCACAGAGGGAAACCCAGTGGGCCAATACAAACATCTCACTCCTCTCACCCACTCAGAGCGCTGCAGGCCTTTTTATTGCATTGTGATGGATGATTTCAGTTTGGCATTTTTCACCACTGTGCAACATCCAAATACACCCCCTCCCCATTTGAGTGTATAAGGAGGCCATCCTATATTCACAAAGCTGACATCTAATGCATATTGAGTGTGTTTTGTAAAGGATCATTTGATTGTCTTGTAAATGAAGCTTTGCCTCTCAGCTGCTAATTTAGCCACATTCCATCTCATTAGAGAGGAAAAGACGAACAAACGACAAAGGCATTCACTGAGAAATGAACACTTCTTTGATTTCGAACAGCACTCACTGCTGCTGAAGTGCTAACAGTTGGAATAACCTTGGATTATAGTGATGTCTAGGAGTGCTACAGTAATACACCAAAATTGGAGGGATGAAAACAAAAAGCAGACTTCCCTCAGAGTGTCCGGCTCTTCCTCTACCTTTCTATTACTCTTTCTCTCACCCCTCATGTTTCACCCTGTCCCTCTATCTCTTTAGAGGATGTGCAAGTGTATCTGGTTTCCTGAAGCGTTTAGCACCTTAGCCACAAAACCCGGACAGGAAGCCCACTCTATTTGCAATGTATCAATTGCTCTGAACAACACTCCCCTTACCTCCACCTCGCGTCAGTCGGCAGCTGGCTCAGCACGCACTTCTCACATACCTTCACTCAAATCTGCAAATGCGCAGAAGGATTTTTCCTGTAACATTTAGTACCGTGAATATACTGTAACCAAGCATGCAGTCTTCATCAGCACTAACACCTTGAACTAAATGGACACATGCATCCCTTTGTGCACACATACACACATTCAGAGAATCTGACCTTGGCTCCAGTTAGTCCCGGGGTTCATCCTCCGGCCAAGCTGGCAAGTCAAATGGGTCCGGCAGCCAAGACAGCAACCCCAGCCACTGCAAGGCTGCTGTCATCTGTTACACAGAAAGACACACAGAGGAACACAAGCAGACAGAGTGTAGAGAACAACAGAAATAAAGCTTTAAAATATATGAATACGGAGAGGTAATGGAGACATGTGGGTGCAGACTTTGTGTTTGACCTTATTTGTTGTATGTAAGAGTGTAAACGCAGGTGTGTGGGCATCCATATATCTTGCATGCTAGCAGAAATGTTTGCATCTGTGTGCGCGCAAGTGTGTATACAACGTCACGCACGTATACATGCCTATGTATGTGTGTGTGCCTGTGTGTGTGTGAGAGAGAGAGAGCAGGAATAAGTGCCTGAGGTGATGCCTTTTGAAAGGCACTTTAGAAATTAAAGCTGTGCCACTGTTCTGTAATGGGGCTTAAATGATCCAGAAAACACAAGATATATTGAGCATTTAATGAAACACACAGCACACTCCTTAATTCTGTTCTCAGCCTCACCAAAGTGTCTGCCAAACCTGCTTTACGCACACACAGACATGTGCACACATCTTTCACACATTTACTTTAATTATTCACTCACTTTTATCTTGTTTTGTTTAATGCCCATATTATCTTTTTTAACCTATGTGTCTTTCACACAAAGGTATGATCAAATAATTCTTAGAATAATAGCACTGGTCTTGGTTTGTTTTATACTATCTGTTTTCTCTTGGAGGACAGGAGGACACATAGAGCAAAACAGCTTGTTCTTTCTTTGTGAAAGATAAAAGATGGGGTACTCAGTAGAGAAAAATGGTATTCAAGTTCTATATATGATGTTAGTGTATGTTATCTATATTTAACATATTTCATTATTGTTGACCAGACATGACATATTGAGGTTAAATTTTTTTTGTTTTTTGTTTGGTGAGTGGTTTAAATGTGTGTTGTTGTCGCTGTATGCTTTGTTCTGTTTTGTCTGCACTTTGTGGGTGAGATTGTGGGTCTTTGTTTTGTTGATCGTAGTGTATAATGCATACTGAGTAATCTAAATAAAATCTTATAAAAAAAAACCAAAACAATAGGGCTGGTTATCATTTGAAATTCTTCTGTACTAGTCTAAATAGGACACCAACACCACAACAATGCTCACTTTCAGGAACACAAAACAAATATTTTTGCAAAGCCCTGAAACTTCCCAAATGTTACATGTTGTCTAAACACTCCATCCCACAAAAACGTTGACAGAAAAAAAAAGCCTAGAATCCGCAAAATTGTGATAGAGATCAGGAACCCAGTGACCAAAGAATAAGTAAAAAAATGTGATACATGGAAATATGGAAACTTACTTAAAGGGAAACTTTTTGGATTCATAGGCTGGTGCCTTAATTTATCCTGGTCTCAATAGGGATATAGGCTCACCAGCCTTTTCTGGTATTTTCTGGTATTCATTTTCTGAATGTTGTGTGCATCTAAACTTTTATGTCATCTGATTTCTTGTTGTTTCATTGCTTCATTATTTTCAGTTTGTTTAACCCGGATGTCATTACCTGGGTTATGCGATTACCTCCGATGAAGGTGGAAACATGTTAAAGATTGGCCTTCAAATGATTTAGCTACTATAAGACTTTTTAGTATTTCCTTTGTTGTTTGAAGCAATTTCTTATATTTAGAGTGATTAGATCTCTCTACATTGTATCACACGGAGCATGTGCAAGTGCAGCAACGAGTATTATGGCTTAATACTCGGATAAGATAATATAATTTTATATCTAGATATATATTTCCCCCTCCAGCTGTAGTTGTGTGTGGTCTGTTCAGTGCACAACACAGTTTAAATCACCTTCTCCATACATTTAACGGAGGAGAGCAGCGAAGCAGTCACTTCCCTCCTCGTTGTCTGTGAATGTCCTTTGTGGTTTGGCCATACATTAATAATGTAAAGGTAATGATCTCGAGACTAAAGGCCCTGTCCTGCCTTGTCTCCCCCCTACCTCCCTTTCTCTCTCCGTCTATCCCCTGTCTGTCTGTAGAGAAGAGGGCTCGGGGCAGAAAAGAGAACGGCTGTCGTCCAAAGAGGGTGAGTCAAAGAAACAGAGGAATTCCTGTAGACACAGAGCAGGCGACGTTTTGCCTCATTGATTACTCGAGGGAAGGGGGGAAGGAAGGAAGCAAGGAATCTTTCTGAGAAAACATCTCTTCTCTGCCTTTCCCTTCTCCCTTTCCTTTCCTTCTGAAGTTTGGTCCTACAGAATGATGGATGAGGAACTTGCACTGTGGCCTGCGATGTCCTCTCCTCTTCCTCTCTCCTTATCCTCCTCCTCTTCCTCCTCCAGACACACACACACACACACACACACACACACACACACACACGCACGCGCGCGCGCGCGCGCACACTCATAAACACACACTCACACTCAGACGCACTGTGTTAGCGAGTGATGGATGGGGAGCTGGCAGTGTGGCAGTAATAGCAGACACCCAGAACTACACTGCCACTTATTCATTTGTCTCCGTATTCACATCTTTATTTATATGTCTGTCCGCATACCAACACCTAAATATAGACATACATAATGAGGAATCGAACAAAAAAGTGTGATTCTCAGAGGTTTTTGAGTGAACTAAAACGTGTATGGGACTTATGATACACAATATACTCATATAAAAATGATAACATTTTTAATCTTTTCAAGGATGTGTGATATAATTATTAAAAGTTGACATTTTTCTGGATGATTTCATGATTTACTGTTTTGATAAGATCAGGTTTGTGTCTCTGAGTGTGACACGCTACCCGAAACTTGCTGTTTGGAGCACACAACTCTGTCCTACGAATCCAGGTTTTTAAAAAATGTCAGACAAGCGCGAATGATGGACAGCAGGCTGCTTATACAACATTACACATTATTAATCATGTTCACATTGTCCGAGAAGAGGGGGTAGGGTGATGGGGAGCAACAGCGCAAAGATGAGATGGAGCGGAGGAGGAGGAAGATGAAGAAAGTGGAGGAAAAGGGGGGAGTGGAGGCAAAAGAGGAGGGTTAGAAAGCCACAAATAACTACCATCAATCATCAAGCAGTCAACGTTTTCACGTTAGGATGGCCTGTTATTGGCAGCAGCCTGGGATCTGTTTGTGCGTATGGGGGTATTTTGTGTTTGTGTATGTTTGCTCTGTCTTGCCCAGCCCGGACTTCTCTCCCTTTTTCTCACTGTCTTCGCCTCTCCTTAAACTGACGGCATAAACAACAACAGTTGAGAAATCACCCTCGTCAGCAGGAAGCTGGCAGGTGTGTTAACTCCCCCAGTACCAAATTAGGATGTGCAAGATTGCAGAAACGCCTCGGCACTCATATCTCCCTTTTTAATCACAAACATTTACATGAGCCTGGATGGAAACACACATTAGGCTTTAGCTGAGGGTTTGCTTTGGATGCCAGACAAGGTTTGGGATCACAGTCAACCCTCCAAAACCTAACTAGGATGTTTGCCCACTAGCCTGAGAGAAAAAGCCCAGGTCAGCCTTCGCCTGGGGTGCTGTAACCTACTGATTTATATAAATGTTATTTCCCCCCCAAAATAACTAAATGTGTTGGAAGTTCATATTAAATCATCCAAATCTGATGTCCCAAGATTGAACCAAGGAGAATTTTAAGTGGTCTATGGAAAGTTGCATAAAAAAGCGCAACCTTCTTTTGCAGTTCTTTAATTTGCTTCAGCTACATAAAATGACCCTATTGGCCATAAAGAAAACATGAGGTGATCCAGGTTTTTCTTCTTTTCCAACTTTTTTAAAAAGCTTTTAGTCTCCATGTAGATAGTAAAGCGTAGAGGGATGGCAGAAAATAGTGGAGAGAGAGAGATGCTGACATGCAATAAGAGGCCACGGGTTAGACTTCAAACCTGGTCTGCTGCAGGGGGACTCAGCCTCCATACATGAGCTGCATCGCTTTTTAAGATTTAGAAACATAACGCTTTATTTGCCAACTATGCAAGCATATAAAGTATGTGTATTGGCATTTGTTCCACAAATACAACATAAAAAAACAAGTGTAAAAACAGAAGCAAACTAAATGGAAGTAGAGCACATACCTGCACTAAGGCCCAGCTGTCCCTTTTAATTTAATCAACCCTGAATCTTAACTAAATGATTTATCATAATTTAAGATCACCGGATCTTGGATCCACATACAATTTTACTCACTCATAGGTCCATCCATTATTCCCTGAGAAATTAAGAAAAATGTCAAAAACTCCTTGTTTATAATGTTAAAGAAAGTGAGGAAATGTTCCTGGATCCGTCCCTTTACCCAGATCCGCACCAAAGGCTCATGGGGTCTATTATTGGCTGAGACCCATCCTTCATCCAAGTATTGCATCAATCCTTTCAGAATTTGTATTGTAACTCTGCTGACAGACTAACCAACCCACCAACAAACTGACAGGGGTGGAAACACTACCTCCTTGGCGGGGGTAGTAAAATCTCAAATCTATTTACAGATCTCTTGAAATGAGATATACAAGTTCTCATTTTTAATGATATGATGTGATGTAGAGAAGGAAGTGACATATATAAAAGTGACAAGTGCAAAAATTGGTTGCCTTGTCCAGCCAGCAATTAAATTGATGTCAAGAAAGGAAGAACATTGTGTTGTTAGATTAACAGACTAATTAATATTAAATAACCAATACCTTCCTCATGTTGCTGTACTTTGATTTGCAGCCTTTGGATACATTTGATTATCAAGAGCACATTTCTCTGTGTTGATCATTTTTGCCCTGTGGATTATGTAAAAACAACACTAGGGGGTGCTCAAGGTTTATCCAGCCAACTGTTGAGGTTTCACATCGCTTACAGCTCCATATTTGTGTGTGTGTGTGTGTGCGCGCGTGTAAGTGTGTATGTGTGCATGCAGATGTGAAAGTGTTGTGCACTTGCTGTCCAGAGAGCGATCCAATTTGAAGCCAAGAGTCAGTCTTCCTTTTCTCCCATTACAATAACGCCACATCCTGCCACAAGACCTCTTTATCATTAACTCTGTGTCTCTGTTTGTGTCACTGACTGGTCAGAGGTTAAGTGTCTTAGTTACAAAGTACTGCGTGGTAATAGAGTTAATAGATGAAGGTTTTTCATGAGTTGGGTCCATCACTTCATATTTAGTTACTAAATGCCATTGAATATGAACAAACCTGCTGAGTGGACACAAGTGAATGCACTAATTGGATGTTTGAGATATATCATTTTAGTCTTGCTTAGACACTGCTTAGACAGAATTAGCAAGATGCACTAATTCTGTCTTTGTTAATGAACCTTTGCCCTCTCTGCTTTCGTCCCTCACACACACACACACACACACACACACACACACACACACACACACACACACACACACACACACACACACACACACACACACACACACACAACCAAACACACTGATTCAGGAGGTTTGAGATGCGTCTTCTCAGTTTCAACACAGTAAAAGCAGTGTGTAAAAAAATATCTTGCTTCCAGACCTATTAACTCTCTGTCGGCCGTGTTGGTTTCATTACTAAGATTAGGTTACAGACAGTCATTCAATCACGCAGCCTTTAGCAGAAATGCACTGTGATTTAGCTCTCCTCATAGGCGCACAACACTCGTATGCACGTTGCTCCGGTGTGGCACGCTGTTTAGACGAACAGTTTTCTTGTTGTGGAATTTTCCATCTTTCTGATGTCTGATGCACCGACACAGTACAAACCCTCTTGTTGACCAGCTCTATTGTTGTGGGATTCACTTGCCTGTGGCTGAAAAAACATCATATTAGGATGATCGAAAATTAGAAACATGTTTTTTAAAAGAAAGAGCAACAAAACAGCAACATATTGAAATCGGCGTCTGCTGTGTTGTGAGGTCTTGGTGAACTTCAGTTGCATGTTTGTGTGTGTGTTCGTGGCCAGACAGTGTGGCTGGTAGAAACAGCGCCCAGGGCACTCTGAGGATAAGGACAGTGGCGTGGTACTGCGAGGGATTTCCACTCCTTCACCACTCATGTCACACTCTCAAGTTTGTGGTACTTGGAGAAGAAACATCCACCATATATTTAGCTTGTTTTTTGCCATGGAATATTTGCTCTATATTATTAAAGACAAATTCCTCCATAAATTTTTATTCCTCTATAAATCAGCTGTCAGTTTTCCACATTTTTAGTTTTGTGAGGAAACACTGGAAATAATCCCAGAGCCAGAATCCTACACTATAAATTCGAAGACGTCTTATGTTTTTCTTATTTTGATCTTTCATGGAAAGAATTTTTGTTTATTTTTTTGTCTCTTCCTTCACACCAGAAAACTAGAAAACAAACACTCATGCAAGACTTATTTTACTGTACACAATGATAGAAATATTTATACACTGCCCTGTTTTTTTCACCCTTCCTTGGATAATCTTCTGCCTCTCATTGTCAATTGAGAAATTGTTTAATCATAGAACAAGTCATCCCAGGCCCTCCAGATGTGTGGCTGTGAGAGAGACAGCGCTGATGTTCAGGCTCCAGATGACAGAGACAAGTAATCCCAAACATGGATGTGTAGTACAAATGCATGCATCTGTTCATTGTCAACCTGTAGGGATGTTGACTGATGATGCACCTGACTCCTCTTCTCTTCGCTGCTCTCCTCCTCCTCCTCCTCCTCCTCCTCCAGTCACTTTCAGACTCCGACAGACCCCCACCCGCTCGCCCACCCCTCCACAGAACATGCGGGAAAATCACGGAAGCACACAGCCAGATTATTCACTGCGCACCGTTATTGAATATGTGACTAACACACTGAGAATCGCTCTGGGAAATCAGATTAAAAAATGAATTATTTATAAGGACATGGAATGCCGGTCCGATAGGGCGGAGAGAGTGGAAGAATACACCTACAATATACCCCAAACAACATTACAAGTTTGATCATGACACTTCCCACTGTAGTTATTCATTTTTATAATGCTCACAAATGTTCCCCTTTATATTCTGATATTGAAATATGACTCATGGTAAAATTACATGGCAAAAGTGTTTTATTATTTTTGTTTAAATGATATTACCTATATTTTCTCTGCTACCCCATCTCCCCCCCGCACAGTCTAAAAGACAGTTTTATATATTTTCATGGAAGCTATAAAGCCTGATATCAAATCCAGTTAAACCACTTTTGTTGCTATTTCTGTGTAAACTCTCTCCGGTGCATGAGTCACACTTGAATGAAATTGAAATACAATAGATTAAAAAATGATACATGGGCTGGGTTCAAGAGGAAACAGATACAATTGTCTTATTATAAATTAGATTACATATGAGGCAGGAACTGGAATCAAGGATCAGTTATTCTGATTTAAGATTTAATTTCATACAATAAATCTCATTCATTTTCTGTAGGAAGTAAATGTGTGTGCTAGGATTTTTTAAAATGATTTTGAAATGATTTGATTAATATATATTTTTAAAAAAGTAGCAACCTGGGATGATAAGAAAGATGATAATCTTGCTCAGTTAAACAAAAAAAAGAGCACATGCATTACGAGCAATATTTATCGGCATCAGCGCTGCATTTGAGGTGTGTGAGCTCTCAAATACGTAGGCCAGGAAGTGCATCGTCAGTCTTAGTGTGTGTGTGTGTGTGTGTGTGTGTAGATTTATATGCACACAAACTGCACTACTCCTTTTCTTTCTCTTCATGACTATTGTACATGGTTTACTCTGATTTTTAATTGACATGTAGGTCTGGTCTTCTTGGTCTTCTTTTACATTTTCTAAATCAAGTGTCTGCTGATTGTTTCTTCTAAGCAAGTTAAGTGTCACTCACCTGTATCACCACCTTCTGTTTAAGATGTAGCGCACGGATGAACAGTTGCTCCATCAACTTCACCAGGACTGCAGCTTTGTCACCCTCTTCCTTCACGTCTTTCGGTTTCTGTGCAGATGTAGATTCCCCTCTCTTGGTTGGTCTCTCTGACTCGGTCTCTCTGTCGCTCTCTCTTTCTGTTCTTTGACAAGCAGCCAATGTGCTGACACAGGGAAGCATTTAGGCGTGCAGAGATGTGCCAGAGTAGTCCCTGCCTAAGTGATCTCTCTTTTATCTGATCTTTTGCGCAACGGTCAGATGTTTTTCCATTCATTTGCCTCTCTCTTTCTCATTCTATCAGCTGTTTTAATTCCTGCCTCTCCTTTTCACACTGTGTCGTGTTCTCACCTCACATTCATACATTTCCACCCACAGCTGGCCTCCTGTGACAGGTGTGGCACTTGAGTCATGCTGGCCATCGCAGGTGAATGTGGGAAAAGGAGGTTACGTCAACACCTCGAGCCCCTTTGACACCCGTCTCTTCTATCCCTCATGGGCCAAACCACACACTTGGCAGCCCCCAGGGGAATGCCAGGGAGTTTCCACTATGAGCACATGCAGAGGTGAGGAATAGAAATAATGCACACACATCTGGAAATTACCCTCTGCTCTATATCTTCACCAGTTCTTCTGTGTTTCCCCATTGCCTTTTTCTCAGGGCTATTTTAGATGCTATCGTGCTCACAGTTTTATATTTACAAGTCCCTGAGACATACATGTGGTCAGCTGGACATCAGTACAATAAATGTTTTTGGCATTTTTTTTTTTCATTGAGTCGTACTGTTGTGCATTACTGATGTGTTCTTACTTTGACCCAGTGGACAAGCCAGATGCAGTTGGTTTTAAGTGAAAAAAGACTTGTGAGTCTTGTTTGCCTGGTGGACTTTTACTCCACGCGGGGCATCGGGAACACGCTTGGATATAATGTCTGCATCAGAGCTCAGGGCTCATATTTAGCTCTCCATAACCAAAGGTGTGTGATGGGAGTGGGAGTAAGAGGGGAAAGATGGGAAGGATGAAGGA